>JBAJHX010000011.1:5352762-5397797 GCA_037176925.1 Amniataba percoides | reverse complement strand
AGAGAGAGAGAGAGAGAGAGAGAGAGAGAGAGAGAGAGAGAGAGAGAGAGAGAGAGAGAGAGAGAGAGAGAGAGGGAAAGATGAAGATTACTTTATTGGCCGAGTTGCACAGTGTAATCAGACTTTGAAGAGTTTCATTCCCTGGCGAGATATCCATCATCTGAAGAGTGTGACAGTGTGACAAAATGACTGCTGACATGAAAGTAAAACTCAATATGGCTCATTAGTGGTGTTATTAGCTACCATAAGTCCTTTACTGACAATTTAAGATGTGTGTTGTGTAAAATGGATGGACATAAGCAGGGATGTGGTGCAATGTATAAACACAACACGTTTCTATAAATTTACCATATATTTACATCTATTTGAGGTTTCTGGTTGCTACATGCAGAACACTAACTAACTGAAGGCCTGCACTGCTCATTTTCTTTACATCCTTGCTCAACAGTACGTCAGCAGTGATGAAGTGAGCGAAAGATGAACACCTGCCACCCCCCTCCCCTCTCCCCTCACCAGCTCTGTGATCAAACAGCCAATATAATTTGCTGGCAGAGGGAATTATGTTCGTGTCACATTGTTTTGTTAATTGCCCAACTGCATCATGTGCAATCAAACCTAAACAAAATAATTGTCAGCGATCAGCGCATCTGTGCAGCGCTCCAGCCGGGCGCAGTCAGCGGTATTCAGAGCGGCTGATAATGGTGGATCGCCAATCGCATCTCCGGCTTTAAAGAATCAGCTTGCGGCTCCTTGTGGGGAAAGCCACTGAGCCCGTTCTGCATTTTCCACTCTCGACCCATTCATGTGATTCTCATTCATACCAAATGTGGTAATTCTCTGAAGGTCAAGCAGAAATCTAAGTCGCAAAAATGTTAATGGATGCAGGGATTATTCTGCACTGCCATTCATAGATTTCACATTATTTCAAATTTCACTTTTAAGTTTTGTCCCCAGGCACTGCCACTCATAAAGCGAGCATTTGGTAGGACTGATGTTTATCATGAAAGCAAAAAAAAAAAAAAACAACAGATTAGCAGCTAAAGGCAAGAAGACAATTATTTCTTGCTAAATATAAATGTCACTTTCAACCTGAACAGAACTTCTTTCAGAGATCTGCTGTGCAATTTCCTTTCCCTACTTTCCCAGTTAAATTTAAATCATATCCTTTCACATTATTTGTTGAACTTGAGGTGTGAAATCTAACAAGACAGTAAGTTGTGAGACTCGGGGACGCAGCGGAGGGCTAATTAGTGATCCTGCGTCTCTGTGGCTTGTTTCTTCAAAAGGCCAGCCTCTAGTCGGCTCTCTCAAATGTCATCTGAGTCTCCGGGCTCCTGGCCCCGCCGCTGCCCCCCTCCGCTAACAAGCCGAGCGAGACCGCCGAGAGACGGCTCAATTTGTGTTAAGCTGTCCCCACCGAGGAAGATGTTAACAGGGAAATCCTACAGGGCCGCGCCTCGACTTTACCAGTCAACCCCCTTGTTTTCCCCCCAATCAGGGCCCCCATTACGTCTGTAGTGGCTTGATAAGATTCCAAAGTGGAGCCTCGGATCCAGGCGCACAAATGCACTACTACTACGACACACTCAAAAAAAAAAAAAAGCGTGCAATCCTCCCCGTGAGCCAACCGCATGAGCTTATGAGGATTCACATGAAAACTAACACACTCCAGTAGCTGAATGAGACGGGAAAAAGCTTTCGTGGCTGCAGTCTGCAGGGAGCGGAACAGCTGCAGCCTGTGACAAACAAGTGTCACAGAAGAGCGAAGCACTCGGCCCTCAAATACTGTGTATCAAACAGTGAAAGATTCCACTGGACTTTGTTGTTAAATGTAAAAAAAAAAAAAAAAAAGTCCCGACACAGATAGAGTGCTAGCTGAGAGGTGTAGAGAGCCATGAGATAACCAAATTGCCCTCTTCCTGTATACATCTCTCGCAGTAGGTGCTGAGAGACAAATTGCTGGTCTACCGGTGAAAGAGCTGAAGGACTGAACCGTGCCCACGCTCTCGGCCTGAAAAAGCTGCAAACACAAGGACTCGACACCGAAAAATGGTGGAAAGCTGCCTGTGCTGTTTACCGGGGCGAAATCAACTTCAGGATCAGACAAACCAACTTCGGATGCATGTCACAAAAGGAGGTTATTACGCGTGACAGTTTGATTCAAAACAGGTCTTGACTGTCTATAATATAGCACATCAGTGCTCAGTGTGTCCAATGATCACTGGCTACAACTGTTTGCGGGAAGCATGGGAGGAGATGGCCACCGTGGCTGAACAGACGAAGCAAATATTTCAACAAATTGTGTTTTGATGCTTTGGGGAACATTGCTTCTTCAAACTCCATGTCAGTAAATCTTTTTGATTTGAGTGCCACCTACAGAGATTCTGACTTCAATAAAGTCCAAAAAGAAAAAAAAAAGAAGACCGGATATTATAAAACAACCACAGCTTGCCACGAAACATGTCTCCCAAATTCAAAAAAAAAAAAAATAAATTTGGCCTTCATGATTTATCATTCACTAAAGCTCTTCACAGACAGACAGCGACAGTTTGATTGTAACTTAGCAACCATAGCTAGGCACAGCAGGCCTGTCGAGCTTTGGATTTCTAAACATGATGAAGCGGTGTCCATTTGGCTGCAGTTAGAGTAATACTTACACACTGTATATGATATATATCATATATATTCAGAGAGGTCTTAAGTGTCTTTTTTAAATCCTTCCAAAAAGCAAAAGTGTAAGGAATGAACTAACGTGACATTAGTATGCCTGCCTACAGTGCATGGGAACCAAGATGCTGTAATAGAGTTTAGGCTGTGTCATAAGAAGGTTTGTAACACTTCCTGTGCTTTTTTTCTTTAGAGATTAATTGCAGTGCACCCCAATGCGAGAACAATCCTTTATTTAGACATCTTCTAATCAACTGGTGAGGACGTCAGAGCAGCTTTTGCCTCAGTCTTACAGCATGATGTGCACATTCACGACCCTTTTACAAAGTTCATACAAAAACTTGCATGAATTTTCAGTGGTTAATATGCCAGCCTTTTCACTGCAGGCTTCACTTGCCGTCATAAGCTTTACAGACGTAGCAACAGTAGCTAAGGGAAAGGGTCAATTTGTCACTTTGACATTCGGTGGCCAGCTCATAACCCGCCATTCCCCGTTTCCCACTTCAAGCCAGGACGCTTTCCATCAGATCCTAAAAATCTTCCATCTCCTTCTCATTTCATGCATCATATTCGGTTAAATCTCATTCTGGTACAAACGCCTAATCACACAACAGACCAATATCCGTCTGCATGCTGACTGTTCTTCCTCTACAGCTGCTGCCTCGCTGTATTTTTGTCACGCTGCTCAAATCCGCAGACAGCGGAAGCCAAATGCCTCCGATGCGTCTTCTGTTCCTTCACTTTAAAAAAAATGAAGCCCTGCTGTCCTTGCGTCATGTGTCGCTATCCTTTGATTCCCTGCAACATGTCTTAATGCCACCGATGCAACCTGTGACACGGTGTCACAACTCTCTTTACAGCCAATTGAGAGAAATTTTTGCTCCTGACGGGATAACATCTCTCATGTCGCACTATAGGCTCTGACCTGATTATTTTCTTACATTTCTGCGAGTTGAGGATTGCAGTGCCAAGCTGAGAGAGATCTCCATAAATACAGTTGTTATTTTTCCGCACAGTCTGTCATTTACAAATTTAGCAGGTTGTTAAATTCCCCGTCTAGCGAGCTGACACAGCCTCTCGCTGTGAATGCAGAGTGTTGCTTGTGACAAAGAAGAGAGTGTGATTGCTGAATAGTTATCAAGCATCTGCTGCAGCTGAAAATGAAGGGGGGGGGGTTGTGTTAAAAAATGTGTGTGCATGTGGGTGAGTGTGTGGGTGTGTGTTTTTGTGCTGCTTAAAGGCTGAGGTACTGGTTGTTTGAACTGTGTGTGTTTTAAGCGCATCATCCTCCCTTCCGATGTACCGAGCTGCAAACAAACCTCCAGCATAGCCAATATTTAGTCCATACCCACGAAAATAAACATCTTATTATCATATTGTGAATAAACTTTTGAGTCATTAATGCAGATAGGTGAGGAGCTTACCTATCTGCATTAAAATCATGTCACAATAATGTAGATGTGTATGTGTTTATGGCCAAATTAGTCATCTTGATTGAGAGATGCATGCACTTTTTTTTTTGCATTTTACGAGAGACTAATGTTGGTAAAGTATGAGATCAACTCAAACAAAGTTCCAACTGCTGAAATGTCCTCAGGCGTAAGGAAACTGTGGCAATGAAGAGCTCATTGCACCTGTCAACAGACCTGGAAAAAAATATGCTTTGTTATTCTGTCTGTTTCTTTGGTCTATTTATCTAGCTTGCATTCTTTTTTTAATGTAAAATAACCAGAGAATTGTTGTTTTATGGAAAACCAGGTTAATAAAGCTCAATCAGTTAGTCCTTCATTCACTCCACATTTTCAGCTCTTTCTTAGCGTGACATACTTCTGTTTATAACACTGAAATGATGAATTTTTAACATCGTTTTTATCACTCATTTCTTCTCTCCAGTCAGACCTCTCTCTCCGAACATGAGTTTGATTTCACTATTAAATATAAAAGCCCGCAATTTGTCAGACAATAGGAGAAAAACATCTTCTTGCTGTTTTTCTCACACACACACACACGCACACTGAGCTGAGGTCATTTTAGGATGAATCATCTGTCATTCTGATGCCTTGAATCCATTCAAAGTGTGATTGTTAATTACTGAATGTTCGCCCCTAAACCTTATAGTTAGTTTTGACGACGAGGACCTGACGTCTTTAACAGGAAGAGTTCGAATGAACGTCGGCTTACTCGTTTTCTTGCTTGAATTTTTTAGGCACATATATAAGCAGGCACACGCGGACACACAGAGTGAGTGAGCCAGGCTAACTGTTTCCCATTGTTTCCAGTCATTACGCTAAGCTAAGATATGTGAGCTGCCATCTGCCTTCACCTCCACAGTTACCTCGCAGATGTAAGAGTGGTATCGATCTTCTCATCCTCTCATACAGAAAAGTGTTTTCCTCGGTAACGTGTATTATAAACCACATCTAAAAGGCAGTTAAATAAAACTCGGTCAATTAATCAAGCAGCCCTTTCAATTTCTAACCTTTGTACAGGACAAACAAAACGGCTTTTCTCAGTAGATTCGTTCTTTCTAATTACTCATCTCTCTACAAGTAAATTAGATTTCATCATGACATATAAAAGCCTTTATCTGTCAGTCAAAGGGGGATCCATTTACAGTGTTCTCCACCAGCTGGCGTGGCTCTTTGGCTGCCAAAAGGAGGTTACGTTCACCTGAGATTTCTTTTTTACGAGCAAATCTTTGTATGTAACCGTTCCCTCACAATTAAATTGTTGTTAATTAATGAGCATTTGTTTACTGCATACTTCATTAACTGTATGTGCGTTATGTGCACAGGCAGTTAACTCTGCATTTATGAAAGAATCATCTTTGCCACGTGTCGGTGTAGTAATTTCAGTGGGAGGCTGTGCCAGAATTAATAATCTCCAAGTGTGCAGATACACAGGTTTGTATGGATTTCTCTGCCTTTAAATTACAAGCACTCTAATACCAATACAACTATAAAATTCAATGGGACATCCTCCATAAAAAACTAGTGCTGCTTAAAAATTACCGCTGCTGAGGCTGCATCAAATTTTTGGATTTTTTTTTTTTTTTAAGTCATCTCTGAGCCGATCTGATGCGTCTCAGACATTTAAAGAGCGCGGACCTGCAGCCTGCCAGGTCATAACGACTTCCCTCCCCTCTCTTTTGCAAGATACAATCATAGGCTGTCAGAGATATCAGCTAGAGCCAGCTCAACTTTTCCCAACTTTGTGTGAGACGTTTGCAGCAATCGTAGGCGCCTGTTCTCCCTCTCCCTCTCCCTCTCCCTCTCTCTCTCTCAGCTTGACAGGTGAGAATTATACTGTGTCCTTGTGTCATCTGCAGAGAGAGAGAGAGATAGAGAGAGAGAGAGACAGACAATATTCTCCGAGCAGAGCTATTTCAGACTCTGGCAAGCCTGCCTCCATCTTTCGCTATCACGCATCTCCATCTGGTGAAATCTGTAATGCTGTTCAAAAGTATTATGTCAACAGACTGCTACGATTGATATTGACGGGAGGGAAAATAAAGCAATGAATGGATTTCAGCTTCAGGTGCTTCATTTCAAGCAAGAGATGGCGGATTTATTGTCTTTTTCCTTAATGGAACCCGGTTTGTTTTGCAATCAGCGAAAAATAAAGTTTGTGAATTAATAGAAAGAAGAAAAAAAAAAGTCAGGGAGACACAATCTCACACAGCGGGGGTGATCGAATGAGTTCATGTTTCTTAATCCTACCTGACCCGACTGCAGAGGAGGAGCGGGGGAACTCGCACATCTCGCAGTAAGGCAACAGGCTGCTGTTGGCGTAAGTGCAGGCCCCGCAGCTCCACGTCTCAGTCGGAGGGTTGGGCTCCGACAGCTTCCGCGGGGCCATGAAGAAGGCCGAGGTGCTGCCTGAGCCGACCCCCCCGGGCGTGGACCTCCGCTTCCCCGCAAATCGGGACCTGGGGCTCGGGCTGGGCTGTGGTGTCCGCAGCCTCTTCAGCTGAGGGGAAAAGTCCTGGTCGGGTGTGGCGCAGGTCTGAGAGCAGGACCTTTCTTTCTCCGCCTCCTCCTCTCTTTTTTCAGACTTCATCTCACCACCGCTCGGTGTGGCCCGAGATGAGATGGAGGGAGATCCTTCGCTTTCGGATCTCTTCCTTTTCTTGTCCTTGCTGGCGCCCGGGGAGAAGAAGGAACGAATGTCGTGCTGCTTTTCTTTTTCAAACTAAGAAAAGAGAAGAGGTAGTTTCTGTCACTACAGCACACAGTTATCATTACAATCCACCTGTAAAGTAACATCAGTGGCACAGATCTTCCTTTTGTTACAGCTGTCACGAGCTAATAATCTTACCTTTTGATAAAAAATACTAAGCAACATTTTCTGGGACCAAATTGTATCCTGGTAACACAGGAAAGAACATTGAAAGAGACCTAATGACAAATAATGAATAGAGACAGAAAAGCCTTTTAGTTCTTCACAAAGCCTCTCAGTAACATACATTTCCACAGCTCCTTCAGCAGGTCAGATTTCTACTGTGATCCACTGTACGTTAGCTGTCATACAACCTGTGACATAAAGTATACATACATTACCACATTGTGGTGCGATGACTATTATTGAGTTACTGTATCTTTCTATGAGAAATGACATAAAGACACAGATTCGGCGTCTTCTGTCACACCAGCAGCTCCTTTGTCACCTTTACTCAGGCGATGATAAAAGGACAGTGGTAGTGATGAATCTGTGTTGATGGACGTGGTGATTGGACGTGATGTTTTGGGAAAAAAACCCACAAGCTTATTTAATCTGACAGACCTCAGATGTATTTGTTATCATTTAAATTTAGATGTTCTTTCTTGTTTAACTCCATACAAAAAAGCCCCGAAACATTTGGACAGCAAGCCTCAACATTGCCATGGTTACTCCACTCTACATTTAATAATCCAGGTTTTAAAATGATGTATTTTTCAGGCATGTTTGGTCTAAACATTCACGATCTGGCTCCACTTTGAAACACTTTAATAAGCTCTGCTCAGACATCGTCACCAGATTTGAGTGACAGGGTTATTTTCCCAAGGTCCCTCTACAATACTCAGCTTTTTCTACAAGGGCAACCACAAAAAAGCAGCTGCCTCCTTCCATCAAAAAATCCTCAGATTTTGAGCAAACACAGTTATGAGCATTATATATGAGATTATACTTATTATATTATGTAAAGTTTGCAATTTCACATACAATTAGTCACTCTGCAGTGTATTTACTGTGTATTGGAGCTGTTAATCACCAATCTAGATACAGAGCTCCTTTTCCTTTCTTTAATCTCTGAGAACAAAGAAAGGTGAAATAAAACAACCCTTCACAGCGGATGGTCTCGATGAACCCTTTCAGCCGACTCACATGAGTAAAGAACACGTCGTCTTTGGTATTTCCCACGTTTCCCTCCAGAGGCATCTCACTTGGTGTCCAAGCGTCCGCAAAGTTTAGGAACTCCCACTTGTCCTTGTCGCCCTCAGCGGCCTTCAGGTATTCCTTCCTCCCATTCAGGGTGCTGCCGGTCACCGTTTCCTGGGGGACACAGGAAGCTCAACTCTACACTGCAGTTTTCTTTTATTTTGTTCATGTTTCTCTTTGGTGTTTTAAAACATCATATTTTTCTCTAATCACACATGTTCTGTAATGAGCTTAAGAAAAAATATCACCGGAATAATTCAGTCTTAATTACAAATCTTGACATCTGTGCTTGTTAATGTAAATCCCCAAAGCCTGTTCTCACATGCAAATCAATGTCACTGGTGCTTCTAAGTTTATGCACGAATGCACACTCTATACAAACCTATATATACATAATTACAGACACATGGTGCGACACTGACAATGAGATGTTGCTGAAGCAGTTGCTGTATATGATGTGCTTTGAGTGTGTTACTTTAATCTCAACAGATCACCATACAAGTGAAATCACATCCAATTAAACTGAAGATTAGTTAGGTATATGTCTTTATTATCAATCTTTCGTGGGACTCTGCAGAGTTTTTCCAATGATTTATCGTGTTTCTCTGTTTGCTGCTGTACCTTTCTGTTGAGCATCGACCACATGACGGTGTCAAAGGTGCCCTTGGCGATGAGGTAGTGCACGTTGACCGAGGACGTCTGTCCGATGCGGTGGGCTCGGTCCTCGGCCTGCTTGATGTGGCCCGGGTTCCAGTAGAGCTCTGCAAACACCACGTGGCTGGCAGCGGTGAAGGTCAAACCCTGGAGAGGAGACACACACAGACACTAATAATAACCCAATCTGAACAAAAATAACCCATTCAAGCACCTGACACAGAACATCCCAACCCACATCCAATGAAATTCAATTTGCTGAAATCCTTTTTAATGGCAGAATATTTGCGGCTAATTGCCATGTAAGTGCTTCAAGCACGTACTTCCTTTGATTGGAATGCATAACATTTCTGCAAATATTCGGTCACTTGGAATAATTTACATCAATGAGTTTATTAAGCTCATTATTATTAGAACGCTCTTCCAGCATTTATTCCTTCTTGCACAAACCTTGATTATTATTCACTACAACCAACAACAGTGATCATTACTACTAATCTGCACTAGTCGACACTATTCAGCCTATTTATTGTTGTATTGCACTTTCTGTTCATGAAATTCAATAATTACTTTTCAAGGGCATGAGGTGTGATTTTTTTATTACAGTACCTCCCGATGTCTTTATTTTAACAGCAGAGTGGATTTTCATTTTGGAAGTTACAATATCTCAGATTCCTGATTCCTTCAAAGTGAGTTTACTTTGTCATTAAACTGATATAAAGAATGATTGAGTCACGCTGTGTGTGTGTGTTTGTATGAATGTGAATACCTGACCGGCTGCCTGGATGCTGAGGATGGCCACACGTGTCTCTGGGTCACTCTGGAACTTGTGGACCAGCTGGATTCGCTCCGAGGACGGGACACTGCCGTCAATGCGGATGTAACCAGCCTGGAACAACAGAACATTTCACTTTGAGAGGAAAATTCAGTTCACAACAGGCCGTGAACACAGCGGAGCATTTAGGCGTTGGTGGAGAGTAAAACAGAGCTAAAAGGGCGATTCAATCTTAGAGTTACATGATTCAGACTGACAAAGAACAACTCCAAATGAATGTTAATGGTACCCTGTGTCTGCCGCTGTGTAAACAGGCAGGTATCACTGCTTTTATCCTCTGAGATGAACCCACTGAAATATTTATCTGCATATAAAAAACATTTAAAGAAGAGCCAGGGATATCACTGTCTGCATCTAAAGAGCCGCAGGGAGCATTTCATTAACCTGCATTATATAGTGTAGATGTTTCTATGACGGGTGTGTGAATGAACTCCATCATAGAAAGCATGGGCAGAGGGCCTGCAATGAAACAGTCACAGCAAATAAAATAGCTTTTTTTTTTTTTTTTTTTTTAAAGGAAATGAGAGCAACAGCACTAACACAATATTTTATCACACCAAACAAAGAGAGCAGCGGCTACGTGTTCATTAAACCTGAACTTGACATTCACTGAGCTGCTAATGCACTGTGCCGACTGAACTCTTTTGATTTGGGTCCATCGGTCCTGCAGAGCCGCCAACGGTAGGAGAGCGCGTTCGTACTGCGCGGCTCCCGCATGTGAATGTAACAGTAACCGCATGAATATGAAGCAGAGCCTTGCTGAGAAAGAACACAGAGGTCTGTTTGACTTTTCCTGGAAAAATAAAAGGTCAAATAAACGAGCTCTCTGTGAACTCAGCATCCGCTAGGTTTAAAACATCTCAAGGCCATGAAAGCGCTCTCAAATCAGCTTGCTGTTTCATCGGAGTTTGTCTCTTGCATTTAGTGTGCTATATTTATTACTTTAAAGCATTAACAACTTTATTAAACAAACCCTCCAACCAGCTGGGCACTAGGTGAGAAATGGAAACGTGTGGAGCATGAAAGCAGCGATAACGTCATGCGATCGGAGCGCAGTCGCTTGTCTCTGCCGAGCCTCTCATCACAACGCGCTGCCTGTCGTGCCTTTTTTTAGCCCATCTCTGCTAATTGGTGAGTGCGAATGCACCAGAGAGTGAGCGCCTCACGGAGGAACGTGTTATCACACGTCGTACCGCAGCATTACATTCAACCCACACCTCCTCGACCCCTGTGACATGAACAAACACACACATGCAGACACACACTTGAACTCTTTCGCAGGTTGCCACCGCCGAGCTAAGAGATATCGTTTGCTTGTGATGACTTGTGAAATTCGTCTAGGGAGATTAGTTGTGGAAGTAAAGTTTACTTTTTTCTCCCTCGGAAAGACGACTTTTCTTCAAAAATGAGGAGAAAAGAACTCTTAGATAAGGATTAATAGATGATTTGCAGTATTCTACACTCATTTAAGAGATGCTGAATAATAAACTGCTACTGTCCCTCAAAATATAGTTTATCTTCATAATCTTAATATGGTTCCTGCCTTACACCTGAATTTAGGATACAAGTGGAGGATGCATGTAAGTCATGACTGCTAACACTGTGTCTGAGCTGATCAAAGATATGGCAAGGATTTGACTTATAAACACAGATGGACTATAGATGAAGGAATAAAAGTAAAGCATAGGGCCAATTACCTCTGGTTAGCCAGGAAGGAGAAGTGAAATATGAATACATTCTGCTTCCAGGTTACTGTTAATGAGCAATTCGGGTCTTTGTGCCTGGAAAAATACTCAAAATCTTAAATATGAATGACAGAAATGAACATTTATGCCAAAATAAAATATCAACCATATAAAATGGTGCTCTGGCTGCTCTATTGAGGCACTGATAGCGCAAAAATAAGCCAAAGCCCAATAGTTTTAAACCATCTTTTTGTTTGAATTGAATCGTTTTAATAATGTGGTGTTGTAATGTTCACAGGAAGCTGGTTTTCTGATTGATCATGGTTGACAAAAAGTTCTGACATTGCGGACAGAACAAAGAAGAAAATGAATACTTTGGTGACACGATGTTAAACCGACAGCTGATTTTTCTCCACTTGACTTTACTTGGTTTAATTCGAACAATGCACATTAAATACAAAAGCAATGTGAAATACCAAGACCTTTCAGTGACTGTGCTGGCACATAAAGAAACCTTTAATCCTGATCCTTTATTTGCCTTTCTATTTCTGTTAAATATCTCGACACCCATCGGCTGGTTGGATGATTCACGTGCCTCTCGTGATGAGCCGTACTAACTTTGGAGATCTTTTCACTTTTCCTGCAGCGCTTTCATCAGGTCAAAAATTTGTCCAGCACTTTGGTTTAATACTTGCAACACACACCCATCCAAAAATAGATACGTGGGCCCAAGTAATCAGCAGGTATTGTGTTCAGAGAGAGAAGTAAGGCTCACAAAAAAGAAGAGTTTTAGCCTCATGTATCCGCATTCAGACTGGAGTGAAGATTTGTGTAAGTAAGTGATGGGGGTCGTTTGTCATCATGAATGTGGGCATGTGCGGTGGCTCTTATTGTGAAAGGTCAGAGGTGAGGAGGTCGGTGATTGATTCTGAACAAAAACAGGGAGGAACAGCAGAGGAACATGGATCTAATTTTGATTTCATGGACTCTGAGAGCGACACCAATAGTGTTAAATTTTAAAACATTTCAATAAACATCATGATATTGTTACAGTATTTCCCCACAGGCGTCACTTACTGTCCAATTTTCAACACATTTCAACAAATCCAGTTGTTCGTAGACTCCCTGAGGTTACCTTGGCCTCGATGGCGGCCTCGGTGCAGGCCTGCAGCATGGTGAGGTGGTGGGCGAACACCAGGAACTTCAGCTGCTCTGCCTCCAGCATCATCTTAATGTAGTCCTTCACAGCTCCTGCCTGACCACACACACACAAGCACACACACACACACACACACACAAGCACACACACACACAGATGAAAGAGAGCCACTGAATCCATCACTTCACTGCTCGACCACACACAGAGGAATCGGCTAGATCAGTGAAGAAGTCAATTAATCACCGCGGCATCCTTTCTGTGTGATCGATTCTCTATTGAATGCCAGGGATCCAGACTTTAAAAGGAGAGAGCACGCAGAGCAACTGGGGCGCATTTGTCAGCTCGCAGATAGTGAGAGCAAATCAATAACTCACAGCTCGGAGATATGATTGGTGTGTGTGTTCGCTCTTTTTGGATTTTCGGTGACCCCAGAAACAAGAAATTTCACCTTGTGATCCGCACACAACTAGATGGATCCATCCCCAACTTAATAAAGACAAAGGGCTTATTTTCAAATGTCACCAAACTTAGATTGATCAACTTTTAAGACTTTCCAAACATTAGAATGAATACGCATGCTGAAACTGGCAGGATGAGAGTCTGTTCGGCTGAGCTGAAAATGTTCACATTCACATTCAGAACATTTTCAGAGTTTTCAGAGTTTGCAAAAATAAATATTAGGCTTGTTACCTGTCAAAGTTACAGCTGCAAACCAAAATTACTGCAGTAAGTTCAAGTTCTCAACTATTCCCAAGTGTTATTTACCTGATTTATTCCTTTGTAAACCTGTTTTTATTTGTGCCTGGATTTTTCTGGAAGTCAAATGGTAACAATGCTTTAAAAGCATCACAGCTAAAAATTTAACAGCATCTTCCTTGTTTCCGCCGAAGCCTCCGACCCTGATTGGCAGTGTGAAGCTAACAATCCAAAAAGGAAAGCAGTAGAAGTGCGAGTGAGTTAACCGTACCCTGCAGGTACCCGTATCTATCATTTCACCGCGCTGCTGCCCAGCGATCACACTGTGATGGCTGTGGCCGTTCCCGCCACCTTCAGCAAAGCTGGAGTGGATGTGCTGTACGAGCGTGTCATTGAGCATCCGGCTCATCGGCTCATTTCAGAGCCCCGGGCCAAAAAGCAGCCGAGAATAGCACCAACTAGTGAGAAATACTGAGGTTTGATTTGAGTCAAACAGAGCCCTTACTAGACGGTTTTGGAGACAGGCCCATCTCCGCGGTGTGAATCCCACCCCTATAATCTCCACACCTCCTGCAACATGACAACCTCTGCAGCCATCACACCTGCTCTGGTGGGAGAACCTCTGCTTTGCCTTGCTGATAATTAGCCGATGCGCCTGATAATGAATCTCTCCGCCAGGCCTGCCGACCCTGTTCTGATCTGGGGGGTCCTCATTACTGACGGCTTGGCTTCGCCGGCTTCCTTCCGCTGAGTTTAATTAGTGCACAAACTTCTCGGCTGTCTGAAGCGGCCCGTTAGCTTGCTTTAAAGTCCAGCATCAGAGCTGTCCTCTCTGGGTAATTGGGAGCAGATGCTTGGCGGGTAAAGCAATAAAAATACCCCAAAGGCGTTTGGCAGCTCCGTCGCCAGGCGGACTGGCAGGCAGGCAGGGGCCGTGATGCTCGTCAGAGTGACATAGATGTGTGAATCTATCACACCATTCCACTCCCGATGATCCAAAAAAAAAAAAGAAGAAGAAAGAACGTGGTTTTTTTTTTAGAGAAGTAGAGAAAGTGTGTCTGACTCTAAAAACCAATAGGAGAGGAAATGAGACTGGGCCGGCAGTATCGGCTTTGAGGTGGGTGAGTGGGTGGTGGGGGGGCATTGTAATGAAAGGAGGTCCAGTGTTAGGCTAAACTGAGCAGAAATCCAATCAGCAAACAACGCCAAGCGCAAAAAAAGATCCAAGCTCGGAGGCAGGCTGAGCGAGTAGCATGTCGATGATTGCATTTGGTGGTTATCTCCGGTCTTCGTTAACCTCGGGGCTTCGCTCCTCATGGCTGAGGGCGTTGGGCTAATTGAGAGGAATGCCAGCCCTCGAACGTGGCAGACGATTGGAGATGGATACTATATTTGGTGGAAATGTTTACTCAACTACAAAAATTGAGGAAGTGCATCAAGATTAATGGGTCTGGAAACTGATCAGAGGCTGAAAACTATTCCACCATCTTACAAATGTTTCCGCTGAGAAAACAGGATATGTAAATGCTATGTTAGATTCTCGACACCAATTGCTCTGACCCCAACCTTCTTCATACTGTATGCATCCAGCCATTCAGTCCCACAATGCTTATTTCCCTCTCATTAAAAAGAAACGTCACTTCAAACTGAGAGCCTGCTGAGTTTCCATAGCAACAACATCACAGAGATGCTATTTTAGTGCGCTGTGTAACTTTGAGATAAGGTGTAATCATGCCAGGCTGGACGCAACTAAATAATACCTCAGTTATAACTCCCTACTTTGTCTAAGTGCTTTCACTGGCGACCATTAGGCTCTGTTACCATGGCAATGCTTTCCCATGAGATCTCACTGAGTGGTCGGCCAAGCGCTCTGAACATGATGCTGTGCTATCAATTCGCCATTTCCTGAAACATGAATATGAATAAAAATGACATTCTTTAGCCAAGATATTTAAACTATTACTGTGGATAATATATGTATTTTGATCTATCTGTCAGAGTTACAGAGGTGAAAAACCTCTGGAAGCCCAGATACAGCGCATTTTCATCCATCTACTGTAAAGAAGATAAGAGTGGCGATATGGGGCCAGTGGTGTAATGGCATCTGCTTTTTCTCACAGTTTACGCAGTCATGTGAAGCCACGAGGGGAAGTTCTGAGTACTTTTTTATTTCTGTATCCTGTTTGCGACACGCCGGTTAATCAACTGGTTATAAATATTTAGTTAGCTGGATACTGTTTTTTTTTTTAACCAAATGTTACTCAAACAGGAAAAAACTGCATTTGTTGGGGACTATTTTCAGCTGCGGATTAGTATTTACAGCAGCAGAGCAGTGTGTTTGTGTCATCGATGCAAAATGACCTACAGCGCCTGTGTTCATCATAATGAAGGAACAAGTCACCCAGTGCAACAGTGTGACTCATAGACGGAGTGAATGAATGAATGGAGCTTTGTGTCGCAGAGAGAAGATATATCAGGCTTTGTGCACACACACACACACATAATACTTGTTAGTAGGATGCAGAAAAATATCAAACATCACCAGCCTCATTCACTGAGGGTACACTGTATAATGACATGGGCTGCGGTAAAAAAAAAAAAAAAAAAAGTTCTCCAGCACCACCTGGTCTCCCATTACCTTGGCAATGGCTGTTTGCTTGTACATCTGTGTGACCAGACTCATGACCTGAGTGAAGGGGTTGTCTGTGGCGGCGACCCCCGACCCGAGTCCCTTCATCAGCCTCTCCCACTCTGCGAAACTGGCCGAGGCCTCCTGCGAAACAAGAAGAGACAGTGAGGCTGCGTCCTTCGTGTCTTCATCTCGCGCCCCCCCCCCACCCCACTTCCTTCTCGCTCTCTTGTTCTCTACTGTTTTTGAGATATAAAGGGCAAAACAATTAATGGTGCTGCTGGGTGTCCTACTTTCCCTGGAAGAGAAAGAAAGAAAGAGGGTGAAAAAGAGAGAGAGAGATGGAGAATTCCCAAGGAAGCCACCCCCTCCGACTGGGCTGCTGTGTTAGGTGGGTCATGAGCATCTCCCAATTATAGCCGCCTTGTGACAAGCTGGGGTCGAAGATGGAGAAGCAGCCGGGCTGGTACAATAAATCAAAGGCGCCTCGCGTGCTCTCAAGGTGATTGGCGAGAAGTATTTAAGGCGGGGAGAGGCGAGCGCGGAGGATCGCGGTGGGAGAGGCTCGCCGGTGAGGAGCAAGCATATGCTACCTCACGCTCATAAACAAGACACGCAGCGAGGCCGCGCGTGTTCTGGACATGTAGGTTAGCCCTGTTTATCATTGAAGCAGGACTCGTATAACACTTAGTCAATTAACAGCAGCATTCAGTGCATTTTTCTTCCATACCTGGTACTATGAAACAACACAGTATGTAGGAATATGACAAGGAGAGCAGAATGCTGTATGGAATAACTGCAGCTTGATTTGATTAAATTTCCACACAGCAAACCTCGTGTGCCTATAATTTAAAGTGCCTCAGAAGAGTGTTGAATCCCCTTGACTTTTAAAAAATTGTCTAACTTTAAACCACTATGTCATTAGAGGTTATTTTTTGCCTTCAGTTAACACTCTCAGTTTAATCTGTCTGTATCCAGGCTGCAACACCTCCCCTCCCCCCCAAAAAGTGTAGAAAATCCAACAGGAATGAACACTTTCTTAAAGCGCTGCATATCAAATGATGCAAAACTGCGAACCATATGGCGAGCCGGAGGAAGGAGGAGGTCCGCGCGTGATTAAGCACATACATACACATAATGATGGGTGCGCGAGGGGGGTCGGCAGAGGGGAAGGGAAAAAAAAAAGAGTGAGAAATGGAGAGAAGCCTTATTAATGCGGGCACACACTCGCATAACGGAGGCTTCTCTGGCGAAAAAGAAAAGCAAGTTCAGCGGCCGCATTAGAGCGCTGTACGTTCTGCGCCGCTACAACGAGAAGATTTTTGGTGAAACATGAAAGCTTTGCACCATTTAGTGAAATAATTAGCATTTCAGTGGATTCAAACCTCGTCAAAGTCAAGGACGGCTGTATGAATAAACAGTATCATATTGCAGGGACACAAAGCTGCGTCTTCCTTTATGTTCTGTCTCAGATGTTTCACTCAGCAGCACCTGCATAAACACAGTCTCGACTGTCTCTCAATGTTTATTTCTAATTAAAAATCTTGCATTCAAGCATTGCTTTATAATCTGCTGGGGATGGCTGGGGGATGGGGGGGGGTGAGTGGCTAAACACTCCACCCTTGATGATATTCACTAGACTAACACTGACAAAAGGCCAGGGCTGAAAACGTAAAGGGCAGCAGGGGCATAAAAAGTGTCTGCTGTGGAAGATAAAAGCCATCATTAGGGAGAAAATGAGATAGGAGGAACGAGGCTGAACTGGTGAGTGGTCCTGGTGTAAGTATATATCGCCAGTTCGCAAAACTGCGCTTCAAAAGACAGTTTGTTTAGAGGAAAATAATGTCCAGCTACTCTTTTATGTTTTATTTTGTTCACATTTCCGTGCTTGTGGGAAGCACAATGGCCGTCGCTTTCGGGTGACTGGCCACTTCAAACCTCCCTTTCTCCTCCCTTAAATCCAGCCCACTTAGCTGAGAGGATGAAACGTCCCGTCTATTCTTCTCAGTGGACAAATACCTGTTTAAAAAAAAAAAAAAAAAAAAAAAGAACACTGGCACATTCATCTCATGAAGAAATTATGTATACAAAAAAAAAAAAAACAACAGCCAGCGGTGCTTTTTGTTTTCACCAAAGACAAATGATCTCTGCGCTCATTCCTCTGAGGATATTACACATTCAAAGCTGCTGTTTCAGCCAACTTGAGATAAGAGAGCAACGCAAAATCTACTACAAAACATGACGTGAACTTTTCCAACTGTTCTGTGCGTACGTTCGCTGGCCTAATTGGCACCGCTATGTAGAAACACTGACCATATTTAGTCCCCAATTAAAGCGTGCCTTAACATTTAGGGAGATTGGGGGTAGAAATCCTGCATCATCACTTTTCCCAGCAACTTCCTTATTGTTTTGTCATTCCTGGGATGGCAGCTCGGAGCGTAATTAGCGCTGAAAGAGCTCCTCCTGTGTTTTCTCACTCCTGCTGATACGATACAAAATATAACAAAGGCCTCTTAGTGGACGCTTCTTCAGTGTGTGTATTGTTGCCGATGCTGGTTGCTCCCAGCGGGGAGCTAACCCCCTCGTAGCCTTGACACCGGTGACCCAATGCAGAGAGCACAGGAGACGCGCTGGCGAAGCCGTATTTGCATTCACGTGCGCGCTCATGTGCGCCCGGCGTGGCGTGGGAGGCAGAAACCGCAGCCATAACTTTGGGGAGGCTAAAAGAGATGCAAACACCTACACACGAAACATGACATTTACTCTACAAATACCCTGGTATCCTCTTTACAACGGTGGAAAGGGAACACACACACAGACACACACGCAGACCTTGGTGTATCTCAGCTCATGCTAAAGGGGAGTTATTTACTCTGAGAGCAGCAATAAGCAGTTTTCACAGATCCAAGCAAGGCCCGTGATGTATGAGTGGACTGCAAACATCCCACTCATTCGCAGCCACATGATATGGCGGAAGCAGCAATTATTTTTATTACCGGTTCAAGCTGTTGATTGATTGTCCATAAAAAAAGTTAAAAATGCACATCACCATTTCCAACAGCCCAAAGTGATGGTAAAAATGTGAATGTGTCCTATGATATGAAACTGACCGGCTGTCTATGTGAGGCTCATCTGCTCCGCTCTGTTTGTGGGTACGTTTTCAGAAAAACGCGTTACCCGAGAGGAATCTGATTTCACCAAGGAGCTTCAAGTCCGCTGTCAGAAGTCAGCAGACGAAAACATAACAAGTTTAGCTGTGTCAGTGGTCGGGACAATTAGACAATATTAATGCAGCTGCCGGCAGCATCACGCTGTAACAGAAATAAAGAGGGGGAATGAGGCCCATTTTCTGCTCAACGCTTGACTTAAAATGATCTATCGACCCTCAGAATGAGTTGCGAGAAAAGTTAAAGACGGCAGCAGCAAAACATAAAATGGTGATGACTGAGAGGCAGTCTATATTTCAATTAATCACTCCCTGTGTGGTGAGAAACACAAGGACGCGGAGATAACAGAATTTCATTTTACTTAACAGCATGAAACTGCGGCACCTGCGTCAATCGAGTGGCACATGTGACACACAACTGGATATTTAAACATAGTGCTTTTGGATTGGGGCCAGGCGCGTACGAGAAAGGCAAAGCTTAAACGATCAGTCATTTAGTTAATCAGCAGAGAATTATTCGGGAATTATTTTGATAATTAATTAATGACAGCGTTTGAGTCATTTTCTAATGTTTCTAATGCAAGTTCCTGCCTCTCAAACAGTTTTGCACAGTTGGACGGACAAAACAAGACATTTAATCATGTCACCTGGGGAATCTTATTATTATCTGACATTCTGTACCCAAAATTATTTAGCACTTCATTATTAATATCTTCTTAGTTACATTACTGGACTCATTAGTGACTGATGAATCTATGTCCAAACATGTACCTTTGCGGCCTCCTTGGGCAGGTCGAAGGGGATACGCTGGCGGATTTTGGGGGGCAGCTGACTGAGCACGTCGGCCTTGAGACGGCGGATCATGATCCGGCTCAGCTGCTGGTGCAGCTCCTCCAGGTTGGACGCGCCGCGGCAGTCCCACTGCCTGCGCCGCCCAAAGTACCTGCGAGAGAGCGAGAGAGCGAGAAGCTGTGGCTGCCGATGCGTTTTATGCACATTTCCAACTGAGAGAAACTTCGTAAGAAAACATACTTATTTACAGCAATGCCCTGAAGGAATAGTTAAACACATTTAAACATTCCCACCTGGGAGCTGCCCGGCACCACGGCAGACCTCCATCGTTTACTGCTGAGCAGCTCTGCTGGAGCAGTCGGGGGATCAGTTTTTTGCTTAAGGGCACTTTGCAGAGCAGGAAACTATTTTGTCTAATGGCCACAGCAGCAGGTTTATCCCAAAACTCGCCGGCAACTTTCACAATTCATCAGCCAAATGGATTGTTAGAATAGAACTGGCCCTCCACACAAAGCCTGGTTATCTGCCATTTTGGCTGGAAATGTGGACAAACTTAACGAGGCACTGCCAAAATGTGCTGTTTTTACACTTCGGTATTTAAACTTGTAGTTGCTGAGGAAAGAGAAACTGACTCACTCCTTCTAAATGAACGTTTCCGCCCGGTGAGGGGATTCGAACCAGCAGCTCTCCAGCTGTGAGGCTGTGCTGGGCCGCTGCCATTTCCCACAATAAGGGACGCTATTTTCAAGGGACCACAGCGGACGGACTTTGCTCACGTGACGCCGCCTTGAGCCTCTGCGTGCGTGTGATGTTTTGTGCGAATGTGTCTCTGTGTGACTCAGAGCGGCATTCCCCAGCCACACTGAGCGCTATTATATACAAAGTGTTATCATTAATGGCAGCGGGCCCATCGCCGGCCGAGCTGCCGACTTTGATGGACGTCCAAAACAATGCATTTGATGTGTTTGTTCACACGTGTAACTGATCGTCACTGGCAACTGGCAGCCAGTTGGCATTTAACGCTTGGCTTCAGTCGTGCTCTGGCTCTGACAACAAACCCTCGACTCGGCAGCACCGCCGCTCGAGGCTCAGGTACAGCCCACCTTATCCCAGCAGACACTTGAAAAGAGTGAAAATTAAATGGTAGGTGAGAGCGATTGAAACTCTGATGATTCCACTAAACTGAGAATTAAGAGCGTACGAATGAGAACAAACTGAGGGAGTACCATTAAAAGAGTATTGGGATAATTATATATACTACATGTAAAGTAGAGCGATCAGAAAATATATAGACTGTTTGTTCAAGATGGATGTCAGCTCGAGTGTGTGATGAAGACTCACCTGTAATGCGCGTTGCAGTATTTCTTGGCGTAGTCGGTCCATGTTCCGAACATCTTTGGGTAGAGCGAATCGATCTGCATGAACAGCTGTGAAATACACACACACACACACACACACACACACACACATACAGGAAAATGACTACAACAGCAAGTCTGTGCTAAACCACACATTTTAACATTTCACAGAGACTCTGGACAACAAATGTGTGTGTGATAATATTTCACTGTCTCATTTTTTTAATTCGTTTCCTTGTAACTGTAAAATCCCTCTCAGGCTCTCATATATTCACCTCCTTTAAATAGCAGTATGAACCCTCCTATTTTCCATCTTGTTTGCCACCCATTAAATGATGACACGTGTAACTTGAAAGAAAAAAAACACCTTCTTCCAATGAAAAGTTAAAATAATGCGCTATAAAAAAAGATTTACTCTCACAGCAAACACAGCCTCATTTGAACTGTTACAGTGAACTTTCAGCAAGTTGTGTGTGCATGTGTCTGCTGGCTCGTATGGCTGTATTTTAGCTTTTACCATAATTCAGTAATCGTCACTTCTGGCCACAATTTAGTAAGAAGCAAAGCCTCTTTTTGAAGACAGTGTTAACTTTTGAAAGAGGAAATAACACAAAGACCATAACGCATCGTTTCTCCATTTGTTAAATTATCGTTGCTGGTCTTAGCTGGGCTTGTATGATCGGTAGCTTACAGTGGCTGATATTCACAAACTTTTAAACTCACATATTGCTCTGTAAATAACATTTAACAAATTCAGTTCGCTGGCTTTACAACTCTTCTGTACTTGCACTGCTGTTGCACCATGTTTCGTGTCCCATCTAAATGTTCCAGTGATTTTACCACAGAGGTTAAACACACCAGAGGACATCTTTCATCCTGTAGGTGCCACTTATTGGCCACAGTCGCCAATGTTTCTTAAAGATCTTGCTTTAGTGGTCATTCATTTGTCTCTGCTTGCCTCGTGGCGTCTCTCTGAAACACACTTCAATCATAAAATACTATTTGAAAACACAGCCACCGTAGCCTGAACGATCACCTCTCTCCTCTTACCCGAAATGCCGAACTGTTACTTTAAAAAAGTTATTTCAGCATCACATCTTGTACAAGTTCTCCTCCAACAAACTGACAGGCATTAAGATTGCACACTATTTCAGTTTTTCCTCACCTTTTCGTTTTTGAAAGCTGCATGCAATAACTCAAAGGAGCGAGAGCTTTTTTTGGCTTTAAACACAGACCTTACCGGCGCTCGCGATTAGTCTGCTGTCACGCGGCGCATCTTGTGTGCAATTTATTCAAGGTCCTGCTGTCCTTCGCCTAGTTTACCAGTCCTGTGTTGTGCAACTGCCTGGTAATTTGTGTCAACTGCAATTAACCAGGTCAAACCGCTGTGCGGCCAGAGAAGAAGACTAAAAACTGGTTTGAAAATTGAATCATATAAAGATGAAGAAATTTGACCCGCTGCTGCTAAATAACTGCTGACATGCAAGATCTTGGCGTGGCTTGATTTTCAAAATACCAGAGTGAGTAGGTAAAGAGTGTGTATCCAAAGGACGCGACCAAGCTCCCAGAGCGCATGTGTGTGTATGCGAGCATGACATCAGCGCGCCGGTGTGTACCCGCCGCATCCCCGTCAATTTTCAGTATTTGCAGCAATTTCTGAAGTAATGACAGGTAATCATCAGCAAGGCGATCTGAATAAGCAGCCACAGTGAGAGCGCTATTCCAAATTCAGCGCTTGTTCAACAGGAGCTTTGCATCCCCCCCCCCCCCCCCTTCACCACCCCACACTGTTGATATAATAGGTGGGTGGAATGAGGGCACATCATGAACGGTGCAGCATGCCCTGAGCTGTGTGCTAACTCGATGTCAGAGCCACAGTGAGTAATGATGGCAGTGAGGAGACTGGCACAGAGGCAGGGACAGGGCTTATCAGGTTTATGCTGCGGATGATAAAATGTTATATTCAGTTTCAGATTCTAGAGGCAGAGAGAGAGAGAGGGAGAGGGAGAGAGATGATAATCTAAAAACTACCGTCACCACTGCAAGGCAGGCAGTGGCAAAGACAGGATGGCATGTATCACACACACGTAAGGGCGTGCACACTCACACGCTTTCTCGATGATACACCTTCTCGAGATTTCTTACAAGCACTAACTTCGCTCCGTTTTGGAATTAATTAGCTGCCTGAATTTCATCAGTTAATTATCATGATCGGGTCCGGGCAGTAATTAAGTTTTCCTCAAAGCGATGCAGCAGTCGGATGACAGCGGGATCCGAGTCGCATCTCGCACAGACTCTTTAACGTAGACGACGCCAAGGCTACCATGTTGATCCTGGGCGACGGATGACGTAGTTTAACAAACACGTTTTTATGTAACAAATGTGAAAACACACCTGATTTTATCTTCTCACTGGTTGAACCTTTTTATAAATAACTTCTGAGACTCACTGATAAGATCCTGTCCCGATATATATATATATGTACACCGAGTGTCACTTAAGATTAAATTTGAGAACATATATATAATTGGGCTTTTAATTATCTCATTTATTATTCAAATGTTCATTTTAAATTTATTTTTTACAGAAAAAGTGTTTTTTTAAAGTGTCAAAAGAACCAAACCTTCAACAAAAGTGCTAACAAGTAATGTGTGTGTGTATCAAAGCCTGATGTAACTTATTCCTCAGTTCCATTGCTGTCCAAAAACTACTAAAAAATAATAAGTCAGGTGTGCTGTTCCACTGGGTGACATGTTCCTTCATTACCATGAACACACAGACACTAGTTTATTTTGACGTCCCACACACACCTTCATGCTGCCAGAAGTATTCACAAGAATGTGATTCTTGTCCGCAGCTGAAAATAGTCTCAAATAGCCTGAATGCATCATCTTCACATGTTTGTGAAAAACTACAGAGCCCATCTGCTATGAGATATTAACAAGTGTGTGTTAACAATTAAACTGTATATTTGTGAGTATTTCTTAAAGATTTACTTTTCTTTTTCTTTCTTTTATATCTTCTTATGATGAGTGACAATCAGCTGCGCTTGTGTTTCATGAGTTTTCTGTCTGTGCTGCATCGTCTGTGCGATCCTCAGCTGTGTGTGGTGGGTGTGGCTCAGAGGGGTAAAAGGTGATGTCATACACCTCCATGAGACCAATCAGGACTAAGTGACATTTACAACGCCCACACAGTCCAAGATGAGTTTTTTTTAACGTTACATTCTTAATAAATAATATCGAAGAAGGCTTTTCTTAACTTTAACATGCTTTCTGTCATGAATGTTTAATTACATAGACAAATATTCAAGATTACTTTTTCATTATTAGGCGCTTCTTTAACTACTATCTCCTCTTGCTTCTGTTAAATTTCTGATTTGTATTGTTCTTTTGGTGGTTTTAAGCATCTTCTGCATAAATAAAGTTGGATTATTGTCAATATAAAACACAGGCTGATTCAGATAGGAAAAACACACTAAAAAGCTCCACTGCAGGTTATGAATAATTATGCTGCCTTGTGTGTGTGTGTGTGTGTGTGTGTGTGTGTGTCGCAAACAGGATGTTCTGTACAGCAAGTGTGGATCTGTAATGAACCAGATTTTGAACACAATCAATAGCCGTGCCGATAGCTGTGATGGCAAAAGGCCGAGGTTATCTTGAAGATAATGAGAAATTAGTCTCTGTATAATCTTGGATAGTTTGGAAATACGTTAAATAAATCGACGACTTAAACACTGCTATTTGCTCAACTATCATCACGGTCACATGAGCAGCATGAAAACACTGAAAAAGCCAAAAGTAATGGCGCTGCTGAGGCGAGAGAGGATGACTAGAGGGAGAGACAGTGGAAATGGCTGCGCACGAAACCGCATCGCTGCTCTATCATTAGGGTACAGTGGACATACAGTGCTTGTTATTGATACTGTATTGTGGCTTCAAACTGAGGCCGTGAAAAGATTTCCTATTCACCAAGTCCACTTCATCTTCCACGGCCGCAAAGATGGAATATGGCTGCAATCTACGGCTTCAATATATTGTATATAAAAATGATATAATAAATCATTATGGAGAGGGGAATGGCTCTGCCGCTCTCCAAACACTGTTGTCCTGTGAACAGCCCTTCTTATTGTCTCTAAATTCAATAGTCCCCCCCCCCTCCCGTGTGCTTCTTTTTATTACTTGTCTCATTTATTGCAGTGCAGTGTCTGTTCATATCGGGCTTTGTAAATGAAGTTTTTGCAACAAAGGTTATTGAAATAAGTCCACGGGATCCTCGAGGATAAGTGATGCCGGAGAGAGTTAATTGACTTTTTGAACGCTGGATCTGAGTCTAACCTTCTCTGGAGGAAGTTACCATGGCGATCTACCTGCGCTGTAGAGCGTAACACCTTTGTGAGAAGCCAGAGCTGAGCCCCGAGTTAGCTCTGTAGCCTATTAATCTTTCTTCATGAGGGCGGGCTCTGAGTTTCTTTTGAAGCATATAGATGTTCCTTTTATAATCTGCTCAGTGGGTTTTCTTACGTGTATCCACACTGTTTCTCCTTCATTAAAAATTCAAAGCATATGAGGCATCAGTCAGAATTAATTTAGTCAGATTTTATTACCTCCTCGGGTCGACCCAGGGCCGGGGTACCGGTGAGCAGGATGGCCCGCTTGGCGCTCTGAATGAGAGGTGCCAGGATCTTTGTCCGCGCGGCGTCCCTGGATTTCATATAATGGGACTCGTCCACCACGACCACAGCAAACTTCTGCCTGCTCAGAGCCTCCACCAAGGGACGTGCATCCGTGGTGAGCAGCCCGTAACCCAGCACCGTCACCTTACTGCTGCTGATACCCCTGAAGAGACACACACACACATAAATTCAGCCGAGAAAACATTTCAATATTAAAAACCAATGTGTTAGTCTGTTTCACAATACACCCTGACTTCCTTCCCCTGTTTATGGTCGTCAGCACCCAGTCAGCAGAGACACACTATCAGAAATATACACTTTACATTATTAACTGTACAATTACTCAAACATGAAGACACAGTGCATTTGTGGGGGACTATTTTTATCTGCGGACTGATACATATTTGGGAGAGGTCAAATAAACTATGTTGTATGCATGTCAGTGCAACAGTGTGGCTCAATTATAGAAGAAGAATCAAACTCTGGATTGGCACATACTACTTGTTAGCAGGATCGATTCATTGTTTGTTTTGCTCTTTACAACAGATTTCTTGAGTGAGAAAATACCGAATATCACCACTCCTACTGTTCCCACTTCAGTAACCTTTAACACTGACAAATGTTACAGGTTGAACTAAATACAAACTCATCGTCTGTTCCGACGTTTTAGAGTTTATTGACTTGGAAACTGAGCCCTCAAGGTAAAGTAAAGCAGCCTATTTAAAAAGGGTGTGTGGCCTTGATAAATGTTAGTAAGACTAACACACACACACACACACACGGACACCGCCTAGAACAAAATAGGGCCGCAGGTTCATTTCATACATCTCCTCTTCTCTGGCGCTCGAGAAAATCCATTCCTGGGCTGGATTGTAATTTCTGTATTTCCCAGTTTATGCGCAGCCCCAACGCAAAACACACAGATGCACGGGCACAGTCGCGGATAAACAAACAAACACGGCGCCGACATTCAGCTGCATGAAACTCAATAAGAATCTCTGTGAAATCAAAAACATTTTCAAGCATCTGGCAGCCTCTAATTCTTTGCCCACACATGCGTTTCCAAGCTGAAATAAACCTAAGGTGCCATTCATGTTCTACAAAAGAAAAAGTGAGTCAAAATACTGCGAGGAGGTGCTGCATAATTTTTTCTTGCCTTCCCCGTTCAGTCATTAACACATCCAGTTCAAGGACACGTTTTCCCCGGAAGGCTTTCACAACCTCTTTGCGCCTCATCTGTGATGCGAGGTGGAGAGATTTTTTTCCCCCTCTCCAAGTCACAGATATAGAAAGTTTGTTTCATTGAAAATAAAAAAAAAACTGAGAGAACTAGGGGAAAGTTGAGGTGGTAATAAAAGTAGCTGTTTTCTGGGTTCATATGCAACATTAGCCCACAGTGCACAAACACACTGCGAACCTGAATCAATATAAACAGCTGTGAAAATGAGGCACATTTCTCTGCGACAGCACTTTTTTCCAGCACTTCCTGCTCCCAAAACATTTCTGCTCTTGTCCAATATTGCAGACGTTGCCTTGACATGATTTGTCTGTCAGCGCTGTCAAACATCGGCCCGTGCCGGATCCTGACACCGAGGGACACTTTTGAGATTAAATTGTCAGCCGCAACTTCTCCGTCCATCACTTTCACACGGCGCGGCCGAGTGTGCTCAGCTTTTCATTCTCATCTCTTTAGGTAAATGATTACCACCACAGGGCTGGATGGATGTTGCAAGAGACATTAGACGCTGGTACCACTTCCCCCTTAAGTTCAAATAATGGCTGCAAACCTTTCACTTACATAATCCTGTGTACGATGAACATAATCCACCGGATTATGTACTTTGCATAGATACCCTGAACACATTTATGAGCTCCAAAGAGACCTTGTCTGAATGTCTGAATGTGCAAAATGTGTCCCTATCTGCTAGATAATGTAGAGAATTAAGTCTTCAGTGAATTAAAAATGTATAAATGATTAATCTTTTAAGTTCCTATTTAAGCAAAAATACTAGATATGAACTATTTTCAGCTTCTCGAATGTGAATATCTGCTGTTTTCATATTCATGTATGATAATAAACTGTGAAACTTTGGGTTCTGGATTATTAATCAGACAACACAAACAATTTAAAGATGTCACCTCGGGCTTTAGGAAAGTGTGATGGGTATCTTCTACTCCGCGGACCAAGTGATTTATCGATTAATGAGGAAAATAGTCAACAGCAATGAATAAAACAACGCAACATTTTTCTTTCCTTATCTTTGAGTGCCTGTAACTCAATTATCACTTAGAATAACCAACTCCGTGACTTTTAACCAAAAAATGGAAATAAATGCAGCTCCTTTTTTTTTTTTAACCATAATCAAGATTACTCCAAAGTCTGAGATTCAGCATATTTCCCTCAAGGTTTGACTTGTTGGCTCTCAAACTGCAGCTGTAATAAATAGTTTGACAGCACTGAAGGCTGTATCAGTTTGCCAATATTAACCTTTCATTAAAAAACACATATTGGCCAGTAAGTGTTGCCCACAGCTCATATGAAGAATGAAATTAAATATGCCGATTACATATTTCTTGTCTACTTAAGACCTGTTTTGTAAAATATATTCGAATAAGATGCTTTGATGATAAAAGTTAACAACTAGCTATTGCACAAAATGGAGCATCAAGCAGCTAAAGAGTCCGCTCAGGAAGTGGTGGAGACCAAAAAAAAAGTTTAAAGGAAAAAAAGTCAACATTGGACTTCTATTTGTCAGGTGATGAGAAGTGAAAATGAACTAAAGAAACTTGGCTGAGGTGTTTTTTGCGGGGACGGGGGGGTGGAGTGGAGGTGTGGAGGGATGATGACCTACATGGTGTCACTCTTGTTCTCCACCAGGTTGATGTCTCCGGGCTGCAGCTCGGGGATCCACCGCTCCAGCTCCTCGATCCAGGGGTATTTCAGGGACGAGGGCACCACCACCAGCAGGGGCCACTCCTGCCTGAAGGCGTACGCTGCCGCGATGGCCTGCACCGTCTTCCCAAGACCCATCTGGACCGGCCAAATCAACACACGGCGGAGGGGGGGGAGAAAAACAAGTCAATCGCACACCGACTGCGCTAAATTGCATATGACGGCCGAGCTGATGTGAGGCCCAAGAGTAATAAGGTCTCAGAATGATTCTTGTGTCAAAACCGATTAGGCACGTGGGAGTGCTGCACAGGGCTGACAAATTAATTTGGAAGGCATGCAGCAAAGTCCTGGGTTCATTTTTTGGGAGGGGAAATAGATTTCCTGAGCCAGCGTTGTGTGTGCTTACCTCATCAGCAATCATGCATCTGTAAAGAAAAGAAGAGAAGAAAAAGAAAAAAACTTGATCAGATGATAATTTTATTCACCCAAAAGGAAGTTGTTCTGCAGGGCTGAGCAGCAGGCAATAAAACCTGGCTGCTACATAAAGACAGAGTTACTTGTTTGCACATAAAGACGGGCTTTGCTCAAGGGCACCAAACAGGCCTCGATCCAGGTTTTCATCCCACCGACCCTCCTGTCAAACCTCCACACCTCCAACAGTTTTGGCCCCAGAAATTCACACACAAAGTCCCCTCAGACTCGGCTGCTCTTGGACACATTGCAAATCTGTCACTTGTAATTTAGGTCTGCACAGGTACTTTGTTTCAGTTTGAGAACT
Organism: Amniataba percoides; assembly: GCA_037176925.1. NCBI lineage: Eukaryota > Metazoa > Chordata > Actinopteri > Centrarchiformes > Terapontidae > Amniataba > Amniataba percoides. The sequence continues at coordinate 5,368,392 of JBAJHX010000011.1, read as the reverse complement.
GTTGTAGCTGTTCAATATTTATGTTGTTGTTGTTGTTCTCTGCGTCTGATGCCGCTGAGGATCTTTGGAGACTTGAGCGCTCGCTGTGTTTGGGTTCATCCAGAGCCCAACGGAAGAAATCGGCGCTCAGATTAGGTGATGGAATTTAACTCCTGAAGTTTAACACATAATTTTTTTTTAGGAAAGTGTCAATCTTATTCCCCATATTTGTGTCTGTTTATGATTCTGAAAGAGATCAGTCAAAGAAAAATCAAGATTACATTCATTGGAGATCTCAGTTAGGAGCATCTTTCACTGTACTGACAGATAATAAATGTCTTCCATTAAATATCAAGTTGATGGAGACAAAGAGTACATAGAGATTTATGGAGCTGGGTGACAAAAACTGTTCTTATAATAAATCTGTTTTTGTTGTATTTGGGTGTAAACAGAATGTTTTTTGTTTGCAATGATGTTCTTCTGGCTTTCACATTTTTATATTTTACATTTATATTTTAATGTCTCGGGACTAAGTAGTAAATATGTGACAAAAATAAAAACTGAACTTCTGCAGGACAGACAGACGAAAGCATCTTCCAGCTTCTGCACCTCCATATTTTTAGTTTTTTCCCCTTCTTAGCAAAGGTGCACAACTTAGACGTTATTTTCCTTTTTTTGGTCAAAATTGTTCAGGACACGGTTGTTTGAACAAACTTCATTGCTGTTGTCAGTGGACCAAATCGATGGTGGGTTTTGTTCAGTGTGAGCACACGTTTTTTTGTGTTGACCACTGAACTGTGCAAGAATAATACTAGATTGAAAAGGTCCACAAGATTCAGGTCAGATTTACTTTTTTTTCTGTCACTTTATAAGCAATTTTAGAAATATTTCATCAAACGGAGAATCAGTAAATGAACTGATCAGTAGATCTTAACAGTACTGATATGTTTTACTCATATGTAGTACTTTTATGTCCCATAACTAGGATAAAAGGAGCAGCTCACCTCTTCTGGCTGTATCTATAGAACAGCCAATTCCTCCCTTCTTTACATTATAAAGGAACAATGAAAGTGCAACACACACGTGAGCTGAAGTCGTCCCTGTGGAAAAGGTGCAGATAGATCAACCTCTGGCTCTCTCTGCCCAGCGGCTCTGGGCCTATTGTCATGACCTTGCTTATTCATAAATGCTTCCAACATCATGTCAGAGCAAACAGTGCAACAGAGCAGCTCTGAATACCTCAGACACAGTCGCTCATTATTCTTTCTCCTCCTCCTACACTTCCTCCCCCCATCTCCGCCCCATTTCTCTCTTTCAGCTGAGGAACATGATTAATGTGCACCTTGCCACTGGTGGTTTTTCTAATTGCCAGCACACCGGCCCAGTCAGCGCAATGCACGCACACACACACACACACACCAATTTGCGTGTGAGAAATGCACACAAAAGAAAAGATATGCAAAAATACACGATATATATAAATATATATGAAGTACACACACGAACGCGCAAACACATGTACACGTGAGCACATGTACGCTCGTGCGTGCACACACACACACACATATGTGCTTGCGCTTGCATCCACCCACACACACACCCACACTCTCACACTAGGGAGGGAGTGCGGCTGGGGCAGGTGCTTGCCATTTCTCAACACATTAATCATCCTCCTTTAAATAACCTGAGTGTCGTCTTGACGGTTTGAGACTGCGAGGATGCTGCAGTGCTGTTGCCTGACAACGGCACGGTCCCCGTCGCCCCGTCTTTCTAATGTTATCTCTGAAACCCACAAGCCCCAAAGTGTCAGGAAATGGGCTCCCCTCCCTCCCAGGCTGGCTCCGATGATTTGATGGGTTTGACCCCTGCACAGCGGTGTGTTGTGTGGCCCGCCGTCTAACCCCAATCTTCCAGCCCTGTTAAGGTTCTCTTCGGAGGACCGGACCTGGAGAGCCCCGTGGTCAGAGGAAAAACTGCTCAGAGGTTGGAGGCTGCACAAAAGGCTGACTCTGAGGGTGCTACAGTGCGCCCTGCTCGGGTCCTGTGTACAGCTGCAGGGTGAGAGTGCAGTTTTACTGTATACTGTAAGTGAACCTAGGAAGCAGCAGTTTGTAGAAAAGGCTTTGGAGATGGAGGAGGATGCTCAAACAGACTTGAAAAGAAAAAGTTTAAGCCCGAGCTAAATGGGGCAATCCACAACTCGTGTTTCGCTTACAAGTTTTTTTTTCTCCTAACTTAGCACACCCAAATCTATCAGGGCTCTTTTAATTCATTTTTTTTGAGTGGTGCTAAAACTATGAAAGCAAACAAAGAAAACTTTTTTGTAATGGCTGGACGGGCTCCTTTTGTGTCTGTTTTTGTCTGCGACAGCTTTTCTTTTTTTTTTTTTTAATGTACCCTTTTCCAAAGTGATATATTACCATTTTTTATATCCAACATTTTTAATAATATTTCCCCAGAGGACGACATTTACATTACCTACAGTTTTATATTACGTTATCGACCATATCCAAACAGAAGAAATAACCGCCACGTGCAGATATATCAGCATCAAAAAAATGAGTGAATATGCTTTCACGTCGCAGCCATCTTTGTGGTTGTGCAGCTCAATTTTTCTGATTATACCTTTACAGAAAACGCACAGTTCCCGCATGAATCAGCTGGGTGCTCATAAATATCAGTCTCACAATAAACAGTGAATATCATATGAATGTGCTGCGTTATGGTATGGAGGCGTTTTGAGACCGCTCTTTTACATTATAGCCTTAGATACTCCATAATCCTTTTCTCTGCTACGTTCAATCACCATCCTTGTCCTCTTCTCTCTATTACAGTGGGATCTAAAAAGAGATGTATGAACGGATGTTGTGTTTGACTCTAATGGTGCAGATGGTGGCGGTGAAGATTTTAGTGTCTTAAAATGATAAATTAAGCAAAGGTTTCTATGTAACAAGACTTGTTAAAAGTGTTTCCCGCCAGTATAATTCTTCTCTCGAACACACAAACTGACCCAGCAGGGTACAAAGTTTATTTATCTTGTGCAGCCTCTATACTTCGTTTCTATAAAAACCTCTTTACGTCCTGCGTGGATACTATCCATATAATGGAAAGTCGCCTATTAGGATTACAGATGGTGAGTGAAATTACATTATTCATGCTGTACAATAAAACGTGTCTCCTGCCGTCTTCATAACACAAAAATATAACACTCCTTACATTAAAACTTAGAACAAATTTCATGCTTAATTAGGAGAAGATGGAATTTAGAGCGCCTCAGAGGTAAATACCTGCACTCTGAAGATGCAGGAGACACTTCCTTATTTTTAAGCTGATGCTGTGTCCCTACTGGTCAGGAACATGTGAGCAATCTCAACAAAATGTTCATAATATCAGTCGCTCATACGGCTGCTGCACAGACAAACCATGCACTGCCGACGACGCGTAACGCCACTACAGTCAAACTAGAGTTCAGGGGCAAGAATAAGAAAGGGTGACATTATGTAACATTAGGTTTAATAACAGTGATGAAAATGGGGTTTTGTTGTGTCAACCAATCATTGTAAAATACTTGCAATAATCAGCAAACGCTGTAAGTAGAACATTAAAGCTGCTGGATGCCAGCATTCACACTGACTGTAATCTTAACATGCATTAAAGGGGAATGCACTGATTTTCAAATGAAGTTCAAACTAGATTACTTTTCTCTGTCTGGCTGTGAAGGGAGCTTTCTAAAAAATAATAATAATAATTAAAAAAAAGATAAAATGTGAGTTTTTGAAAGTCAAACTTACGCTTAATTCATGCCTTGGTTGCTGCTTATTTCATCGTTTCATCGTGAGCATTTAAGGTTTTACAAAAAACCCTCAACACTTCAAACCAAGCTTGCAGGGACTTTAATATAAGTGATCTCCACAGAGCATCCCTTTAAAGTTGTTGGCTGCTGTGCTCAATTTATCTTAGATGGATGGACTTTCAATAGGGACTGTGGAAATGAGCTCAATCGCAGTGCCAGTACTGTAACTCCCTAAGTGTTCCTGAATAGGCTGAATGATTTTACAGAACGACTGTGTACAGTCCCTATATTATGAACAACACTTAAGTGTGGCGCGGAGACATCAGCTCGTATGTGTGCGGAGGACAAACTCCGTCTCTGGAAAGGACTCCTCTCGGTAATTTGACCATCACAGGAAGAGACAGCGCGGTCTGCTTATTGATCTCCTCTCGCATCAGCAGAGCAGGCCTTATTCAATAAAAGCACAGACAGTCACTTACAATAATATTTTGGACAAATCAGAGTGCTGCAGAGACACAGAGCATCACATGTCCATCTTCGAGCTGCAGTCAGCACCTTAATGGAAGACACCAAGGGTGCTGAATGGATGTACTTTTATTCCAAATTGATGGCTTTTCTATATGTGGGTAGGCCTGCTCAGAGTACTGCATGTAACAGATGTAACCTGGGCACATTTCCATTTCAGAGTAACTGATGACATACAAATGTCAGCACTCAAACAACGCACTCTGCCCAACTTTCCAAACAATACAAATCAACCACATCTCGTGGGTTTTTATTGTCGTACTGTACCACAACTTTCCCACATTATCCCTCATCTGACTCCATAAAATTCACTCATCCTCCTACACAGACCGATACAGCCGGCTCCATAAGTATTTGAATTGCAACAACATTTGATGTTTCGGTTCGGTACTCTTGATGCTCTGGATGTGAAAAGACACAACGACCGTGAGATTTAAAGGAAAAATCCGCCCACGGATCCTCCCACACCGTTAGATAGCCGACATCAATCTATGATGCTCAGTGCATTTCAGGAGATATTTCATAATGAAGGGCTGCCATTTATTTTTCGTCTGTCAACCCACCTCGTCTGGTTCCACTTCGGGTACTGATATCCTACATTTCCCAGAATTGTTGTGTCCTTCCTAAAAACCCAACAAAGTCTGCAGCTGCATTGCATTCTGGTCTGTCTCGTGGGTAGGAATATTATTGCTCCTGCCTGTTCTACAATAAGTCCCTGTTGAGCATCGGTGGAAAAAAAAAAAAAGACCGCTGCCTTAATACTTCGGTCTTTCAAAGCTACTGAATGAACAGCTTGTAATCATCAGTACTGTCTGTATGCACACTTATGGATACGTGGAATGCAGTAAATGGGGTTGACATGCTGTCAAATGAAACATTTTAACCTCTTAGTCACTGCATTATCTCACACTGCTATATTTCTGGGCTGCAACAACAAGGAGGCGGAGAGGACGGTTTCCTAAAATGGCTCTATGTTTTTAATGCTAATGGCTGACACTTCCAGTGCAGCAGCTTTGCTCTGCCCTTTATTGGATTTGGGGAAAGTTTACACTCCAGCAACCGCAGCAACAACAACAGAGAACGCGTTACCGCTGCCAAAACCCTCAGTTAGTCTTGAAATCTTGTACTCTTGTTGGTTTTCTCAGTCGCTGTGTTTTCACTCTTAATGTCACAAATATATATGCTAAGCAGCCGAAGAGGGCTGTTGGAACAAAATAATCACATGTTACATTTTTTTCTCCTCCTTATTTAAAACAGAAATATGGAGTTTTTTACTAGACTGAATCAATCTGAATTTAATTCCAGTGTCTCTATATGACCCACACAAGCAAACGAGACTAACAGCGTTGTATGTCACGTACATATTTTAGACCCTTTAACCGGGTTCTTGTCTTAAAATGAGTCAACTGTGAACATTCAAAAGTTAGCCGGAGATGTGTTATAAAAGAAACGTGTGGAGCTGACGTCTGCTTAATTACCTAGTTGGCAATAGCTGATAAAATCTGCCACTGTTACCATTGTAAACTGACTGCATCTTCTTATAGTAGCTATTAACTCTGATGCCCCATTAAGTATAAAAAAGCCACCTAGTGCGGTTTTTGTGTGAATCTGTGTGAAAAACACGGCCGGGGACTTCACCACCCAACTCGAGCTGCCTGTTAGAGGACTGAGTTTGTGACACGCTCGGGTGGGAGAAGAGACAGGCCGAGTTTCTACAGAAGACAGAGCATCGTCCTGATGTGCATGATAATCCGTTTTATGCTTCGTATTGACTCGACATACAAATCATGTCACTAATAGAGGAGACAGATTATATAGGAGAGAGATGATTAAAATGGAGAGCAAATGTAAGATGTATTGTGAACTAAATCCTGAATCAATTATCGTAGGCCTTTTATTAAAGATTATTTGGCAAACACATTTACAAGTTTAGTCCTATTATCATGTAGGTATAGGAAGCTGGAGCCACAGAGCATCTGTGCTCATTTGGCATACAGATTATAGTTATTTTATACAGGTATTCTGATTAGTAGGTGAATAAACCAACTAAATATACTAGCCCAAACATCATGTCAGTGCTGATTCTACTTCCAGGCTCTTTCTGCCTATAATATGCTGTACAAATGCCACTTCTGCTCGTCTCCGGAGAGAAGCACCGCCGGCACTGCTCTTACTGTCACATTGATGCCAATTGACTGAGGTAACTGTCGACACGGTGCGGCTAGAGCCAATTGACTTCTGACCCACCCATGTAACAAAGCAGTGCCTCCCAGTGTTCCTGAATCAATATGGCCGCTCCGCATCACAGCAGCGACGCTCAGATTGCCCCCCCCCCTGCGCTGACCTTCCCGAGAACCCGAGCATACATCGACTGGCCGGGGAGGAGGAAATGGGCAAGACCCGGTCACTTCCTGCAGCGGCTGCTCAAAACAGCCAAACACTTACGGACTTTAGGGCGACTGAGAAACTTCTCATAGACTGGTAATTGTTTTCATAGATACAACCTGGACTCCATCTGACCTCCTGAATTTCGGATATATATATATATATATATATATATATATATATATTCAGACACACTACTGACTTTTTTTCTCGCTTCTTGAGCCATGGGAACATATTGTAGCTTGGTTGGAAATCTGAATTTTGGGGCTGCATACTTTAAAGCTCCATTAGGCAAATTGTCAAAACATGCCGCCCTATTAAGACTAAATCAGACACTGATGCAGCAATAGAGAGGAAATGTGTTATGTTGCAGATTTGCTCTGTCTGCTTAAATGAAGCTTTGGTTTTAGGTGTGGAAATGAGCAGCACATCCTCATTGTCAGGAACAGAAGAATCAAAGCAGATCAGTGACCAGCACACCTCTTAGAGTTCTCATCTCATCAGTAGCATTTAGTATTCATTTCATTTAGCATCCCTCAAGCTGAATAACAATTCTCTTTATAGTGAAAGTGGTCAAAAATGCAGCAGGGCAGCTTTAAAGTGATACTATGCTACTTCTGAAAGAAAAAAGGAATAACATTTCTTCCTCTTAAAAAACAACATGTTGAACTTTTATGCAATAAAACTCTGCTGCTCATTTTAACACACTCTGGGGTTTAGCTGCTACAGTCTTAGTTGGTCTGCTGGGACCAGCAGTTTGACCAGACTTATGTTAGCAAAGTTTAGATAGGTATTGTTCTATTAAGTGGCACTGGTGCACCAGTTTGCTGACTTCATAGGTCTCTAATTTGCAAGGAAGTTGACCTTTATATTTAGTTATGAGTGTCTGATATCAAAGATGTCTCTTAACACAGAACTTAACATTCAAATAAAAAAGCCGACAAGTGAAACTGACTGAGCAGCTGCACCGCTTACCGTCCATTCTTAGATAAAGCAAATTCCACTCCCTCCTTTTGGAAAGGCATCAGGCGCTGCAGGAGCTTGTGAGGAAGGCCTGACAGTTGCTGCGACCATCTTGTATCACAGCAAGAGGTCTGTAGGCCATTATCATCCATTTCCATTAGCGAGTCCTCATCAGTTTCTCGGTCCTCGCTCAGTCAGCCGGCTCTGAGTTTAGGCTGCAAAATGAAAAAACATTCAACTAAGATGTACATCTGAACGTGCACCTAAGTGGGTTAGCTTTGGCCTGAATTAGTGAATATTCACTAAACCATCTATGAGACATTAATGAGCACTTTTTACCACATTTATTTCTGATTTAAGCAGGTTATATAATAAGAGCGAGATGCTTTTCTCTGCTGCCTGCTACCACTGACAGGGGAACCATTATTAGAAGCTGGATGACGCAGTATAGTGGACAACGAAAGTCAGAATTTCAGATGAGATGGCAGAAGTTGCCTGTCTCAGCCGCCCACAGATATACAGCAACAGCATGTGGGCCTTTTTTTTTGTTTTACACGTGCTGCCTCACCTGGCACCATCCTGGTTAATCCAGACTGCATTCACATGTAATTAAGTTCTCATAACAGTGTTGTCAAGGTAGACATCTGAGAGCAAAGTGTGCCTTCATTTAATGGCAAAAGTCATTTATTTAATGCATGCTTAAGGTGTAATTTGTTGGCTTTATGTAAACATTTTCTGAATGTCACACCAAAGGTATAATAAATGTGTTACCCTTGAGAAGTACTGTGTAATAACAACACAAATGTGTCATTTAATAGTTGATTTTTCTTTACATCTACCGAAAACAACAACCTAAAAAACATGCCGAATTGCAGCTTTATCAGTGATTTATTAGTAGGCCTATATAGAATGTGTAGGTTAGGGGACAAAATATAATAAGAACACATTACAAGTAAAATTTCTACCAAAACAAGTAAGGATATGGCTAGAGCTAGCAACCGGAAGTCAAGACTCACAGAAATAAAAGCATCGCTCGCACTTAAAATCAGAGGCAGTAGAGTCTCGTAAGCTACATAGATGCATTATTTTGTCATATACTGCATGTGGCCCTGGTCCCTGGCTGTAATATAAGTGTAAAAACAGAGCAAGCACAACATTTAATATCATATTTCTAGGTTACAGTTCGCTCCTCTAGTGTTGCCATGATAACGGCGACACAGCTAACCTTCCATATAAACTCGTGTCAGCGAAGCCAAGTAAAAATACTTAAGTATTGTTTTAGTTTGTGAATATGTTTTTTAGCCTACCGAGTGAAGAGCAGCAGTCAAACCGTTTTTTTGTTTGAAAGTAGGGATAACCAAAAAAACTGAATAAGTTTCGCGGCAAATTTAAGGTTCACTCGGTTTATATCACCGGGCACCCGCTGCGCGCACTCATCACCCGGCGGCCTGGCGTTTTGTGCTCAAATTTAACCAGAGCTCACCTGGAAATGTAAACACTTCACACACGATAAGAGATGAGGTGAGAGAAATGACGAAAATCTGAGGCAAACCGCGTGCTGTGCGTGCTGCCACTACGCGAAGACACCGCAGCGACGACGAGACGTGACATAATTTCAACGCCCCTGCGTGCCGAGCGTGAAGCGCTGACGCACAGCCTGCCGCTGTCGCTCCGTCTCTCCGCCAACAGCGCCTTCAACCCCGGCTGAGACCACGGCGGTGCACCGACTGTAAAACAAACCGGTAAGGCCACATTACACACGCGCAGCAGCTGTTACCGGTGTGCGAAATTAACAAAAACGTTAACCGGATGCTTTAAACCACGTAGCATGAGCTGTAAACATCTCTCTCGCTCGTGCGTGACAGCGCCGGTGTTCGTCCGTTTTCTGGGCAGGTAACCATCGTTAGCTTAGCCCCGACGCCGTACAGAAATTTTGCCTTTCTGAGGCTCCTCCGTGGAAATACACCGCAGGCAAACACCGTGTCCGAAGTGTAAGCAGCCGTGCTTGAATTCGGCGTGCTTCCCTAAAAAAGTAGCGGCGTCAATTAAAAAAATGCGACGTAATCCAACTACTTTTAGGCCTGGTTTCTCTCTCAGTGATAAGCGGCGGCGAACGGCGAGTACTAAGGTTAACTACAAGACATTTCACTAAACTCAGCTTTAGTTGCTGCTTAGTTAAATATCCTGTCAGCCGAATTTATCTTGCATGCGTTAACTATCGCACTAAAATGTCACATGGTGATTTAGGCTGGCAGGTGAGCCGATACCGAGGAATAGTTTAACATCGATGAAATTATAATGCAGTCTGGTGTTGCGGGGTCGCAGTGGAATACTGTTTAACTTGAACCGCTGCAAATGATTAATCCAAGCAAATGCATCCATTTTCGTTTGATTGTTAACATCCTTCCTCTGTTTTTTTAATACAGATGCCTATCGATGTGAGCACGGGAAAAACATGATAATTAATCAAATCTACCTATTAATAAGCGACATATAACGTTGCGCATTTACCTCTAAAGTACCAGTCAACTAAGTAATAACAAAAAAGAGGGTTATTATGTTGTATCTTGAGTGACAAATAAGCCAGATCAGTATTTTTAAGGCATAAGAATTAATTGTAATTATGAATTATGATAAAGCAATGATGCAAGATAGCTTTACACATAATCAATCACAAGCATTGTCAGAGATTATCATGTTTATTTGTGCTTTATATGTTTTTACATTGTAGTTAGGTACTCCACTTGTTTTAAGGGAGTAAAACCTGACTTGAACTTGTGCCAGTAAAAGGCCTCTAATAAGTAATTTTGGTTTATAATCTACTATAACCCGAACAATGGTCACTGTGGGGACATTTTTGTAGATGATGCCCATGAGAGCTCACAGGTTGGCACCACTGCGGCTGAACATCGCAGTGGTATCATTTTCATGAAGGTACCAGCCGAGCGCGGTGGGTGGAGAGAGGATGCTGGTTTGCTCCCTCCAGCTGCCGTTTGAAAGGAACGGAGATGATGTGTTAATCTCTGCAGGGCTTGCAACTGCGTTGTAAAATGATCTGCTACATACACTGTGTGTCGCAAGTATATATGCCGGGATATCAAGTTGGGAAAGTGCAATTAGTTCTTGTTAAGGTGATATGGATACTGCAGATAAACATCAACATCTTTTTTCACCTGCCGGGTGTGCTGTAGGAAATGATGGTCACAGAAAAGTACATTAAATCATCTCTCAAATGTCCACATTCTGCGGCACACACGCCCCCTCCGAGGCTTAAAATAAATGCTAACAATAATAGTTTGCCATAACCGTTTCACCTCCGGCTGTCCAGGCCGCCGCAGCCATCACTCTGTTGACCATTCATTACACAGGTTAGGGCGCGTTTGGAGCTCATGACATTATCAGATATTGAGGTTGAGGATGCTGTGTAATAGCTCTTGCCAAAGATATGGTCCAATGACTAAATAATTCATCGCCCTCCAGGGGGAAAAATCTCCTTTTCCTATAATATTTGGTCTGGGCCATTAAATAATTCATCCGCCTATCCATAAATTGTTTGTTCAATTGGTGACCTTTTCATGGGATTAAGGAAAGCACAATAATAAATTCTTCAGAGACCTGGCATAACGAATGGTACAATTATGAGGCAGGATTGGATCGGATCGGTTGTCGCAGCCTGGTGTTGGTTGCTAAGTGACAGCAGGAACTTTTCCGCCCACTGTGTTTGCTGTTAAAGTCTGAGTGACTGAAAGGACAAAAACAATCACATTATGGCAGTCTAGACTTCAGCGGTGCGGAGGACCTGTTTGTGACTTCCTGTGTCTTTGACAGCCTGTCAGTCACTCGCTGATGAAAGTGCTTCATGAAGTGGGATATTTTCAGAGCTCAATTATCACTTGCATCCATGCCGTCTTTGTCGCATGTACAGAGGAGACTGAATATTTGATCTTTAATGAAATAAACAAGTCGAGTGAATAGTATTGGAGGCTGTGATCCCTCATTGTTTTCCCCCTATTAAATCCTCTAAAATCATGAGAGGCACATTTAGATGAAATAGAGGAGGTTAGGGGTGCGGTTTGATGATGAACAAGCAGCTGCTCTTGCTCCTTGCACTGTTTTCTAGCTGATCCACCAGGAAGCTTATCTTAGATTCGCCGAAAGCTGAACATTTTATTGCCGCATTTTCCTTTTGTGTTTCAGTAATGGGTGGTATTTCAGGTGGTGGCTCTCACTGAGGCAGCGGGATTAGCTGTAGCCTTGTCTTCTTGTGTGAGAAGCAGGGTGCCAGCTTTAATGGGAAGGTAGCCCAGTGAACAGCTCGGCCTCTCAGCGGCTAGCGCCTCCCCATCGACTCTCCACCTGGTCTATGAGCACCTAGCTGGCCACAGACATGTCGATCCTGTCCCCTATCCTCTCCTCATCCCTTTTCTCTTGTGTCTCTCTTTCTCCTTCGCTTTCTTTTCGCCTCCTCTGTGCTCCTTTTTTCGCCTTTCCTCCCTTACAGCAGCTCTACCTCCCACCCTCCGGTTTTCTCATCTTCCTCTCAGTCTCCTTCCATCTCTTCCATGTCCCTGGCTGCCCTTTCCTCCTCCTCCTCCTCCTCCTCCTCCTCTTACCCCCGCCTCCATCCTAAAGCAGAGTAGCTAATGAAGAGCCCCATTTAGCCGGTGACTTTGGTTCAGTCGGTGCTCCGTAGCACTGGTCGGCCTCGGCTGCCGTGACTGGCTGCCGAGGCTCTGACATCACACAGGGGCCAGCTGTTGATTTGGCGCTGTCTCCAAGGCTGGCTGGCTTGATGGGTTGTGGCAGGTAGACTTGTGCTCGCACAGCACTCTCCCTCCCTCCTTCCCTCCCTCTCTCCCTCCCCCCTTCCCTCTCTCTCTCTCTCTCTTTGTGACACCCACTCCCCCTCGCCCTCTCCCTTTACACTCCCCTCTCCCCGTCTTACACTCTCACTCAGTCGAGCGAGGAGGCAGCAGGCAGCTGCCGAGGAGCGAGCTGGGAGGCGACTCCAGCCTCCTCTCCAGCAAATTGTGCCTCCTGTACAATGGAAACTAAACGACCGAATAGCAGAAGGGATGGAGGGCAGAGCTGCCGGGCAGGTAGGTCCTGCAGCGTCCGGCCACTTCTAGCATCGACCTCACATGCTTTTTCTGATTTATTCTTCATGTTTATTGTAGTTCATTTTGTTCAGCACTTCAGCATTTTCACTTTGTTGTTTTGAGGCTGTTGATTTCCTGCTACCCCATCAGGTAAACGCATGTTGTATTCAGTGCTTTTTTTGAAAAAACAAATGTTAATCCATGAGAAAATCTCTTCCACATCAGCTTTTCTGTTCCTTTTTATCAGCGCATGGCAGCAAGTCAGCTTGCGAGCGTGCAGTCTCTTTCTCTTTGGCTTGTTAAACTGAGCGCAACATGAGATTTGGTGTGCTGTCAGTGCCGTGATACTCGGCGAGCTGAGCCAGAGCTCTCAAAATCTCCTTGCCAGTTTGCCAGTGCTGCTTCTGCTTTTCATTACGAGGATAATTAACCAAGATCAGCCAATAAGAGGCTTCGCTCTGCTTTATTCTCCAGCCAAGCTCATCCTCCGTCTCCCTGTTTCCCCCTGTTTGTTCTGCAGGTGTTGCCTGCAAATGGACTTTTAATGACTCTGGCAGACTTTTTGAGTTATTCTCCTCTCATAAGCCTCCACAGATTAAAACGGCTAGACTTGCATGTTAGTTGTCTGTGTTTATTGTTTCTCCTCTAATTGCCTAGATTGATATTCCCTGGAAGCTCTCCTATGGGATAGGTAATGGATTACCTACATGCTCTGCTGTGGATTTAATTTATTAATGCTGGCTGACTGCGCCTCTCCTGCGCCGCACCGCGCTCCCACCGCCTTGCGCGACCTGGAGGCAGAGCAAGCGGCGCAATTAGAGGCTCATTTGTGCGTGTTTATGTTGTTTTGTTTTTTTTCCCTGTTAATTCAGTCTGAGCTATTACAGGCAGTTCCTTAAACTGACACTGCCTCAGTCGCCCTGAAATTGAGGCAAGCAGTGTATGAAAGTGATATAATTTCATAAGCTTTACACTAATCGTTTTCTGGTCCAATTATATAGCTCCCCTGTCAGTGCTTTCCTTGCTTTGCAATTAGTAGAAATGGCTAGAAAATGGGAGATTAGTTACTCAGTTTCAGCAAAACACTGAAATCAATTTTTATTGCAGTGCCATGAGTGCGAGCCATTAATAACCTAATTAACTGTTTATTTGATGTCTGATTTTATTAGCCAGGGTGCATGTCCCGCACTGTGCTGGAGCTGGTTTATTCTAAATCCGTCTTTTGTGTTGGTTTATTTGTAAGTCAGCAATTAATCGCAGAGCCGGCAAGTGTTTGGCTGTGTTTGCTGTGTTTTTTTTTGTTTGTGTGTGATTGAAATATACAATTTTTAGAAATCAGCCAAGCCAATTTTTTCCCCCGCTCAGAAGTGGCGAGCAGGTGACACAAATCTGCAGCCCTCAGATTTGGCATTACCTTTGTGTTCGTGTGTCTGCTTTTGTTTCGCAATGCCCCGCTGAATGAAGCTCAGTTTAGGGTTCTACATCTCTGCAGACAATATCCCAGCTGTTTGGCACCGCTCTCGCCGTTGTTCTTTTTATGTGACACTTGCAAAAGCTCATCAGCAGCAGCAAAGCAAGAATTACCTCTCAACACATAATCTGCGACACACATGCAGAAAGGCGCCGCCACGTCTTCTTTGTAGCTCGGGCTGTGAAAAAGCATCGGTGGGTTTTCTTTGTGAGCCGCACGGGAGCTCGGGAAAGGTGGCGGCTTGTTCTTCTCCGCCCCGCGTTTGACTCATCTCCTCGTCCTCCGCCGAGAATAGAGCTGGGGACGGAGCAGCAGAGATAGAGGGAGGGATTGAGGGTCCTTCACCTCCAGTTGAGCGGGTTTATAGCTGAGACAAGAGCCCTGATCCACGCAGAGCCGAGCAGAACAGGACACAGCGGAGGTGTGGGAGGGAAAGGTCAGCCTTTGCAAGAGAGAGGCAGGTGTGTGTGTGTGAGTGTGTGAAGGGGAAAGAAAAATAAGTATACTGGAGTGTGCTCGCTCGCTTGCCTGTTCCTGCATGTCCTCACCAGTAGGCTCTCATGCGCTTCACAGTGATTGAAAAATTTCTCATTAGCTTGCCATCGAACATAATTGTCTGTGAGAGTAGTCCGTTAAGAGCCCGCCGTATGATTAACTCGGCTCAGTTGACGCCCCCCCCTTATGACCTCCACCATGGGTTTTTTTTTTTGAGAATTGATTTCCATCAAGAATATATGTGCAGTGGAGGATGTGGGTTTGTCAAGTTACACCTCCACAGCTGTTAGTCTTGATGATTTTTGAACTAATGAAATCAGCAGCTTTGCTTATTTCTGACGTAAGTTATTATCTTTATTCTAATCTGTTTAATTGAACAGATCTGCATTTTAATACATTTATGTGCTGATTGTGTGCAGATGGGCTTGTTTGATGCGTCTCAGCGCTTGTGGGTTTTTGTGCGTGTGTGTGCGAGTGACTGAGGTTGCTGATATGCCATCAGGCATGGTGATAAAGGTGGTGTGAAGGGGCGGTGTGACACTGAACGACGCCTGAGGGATCCTCTTAAAGGCTGCTGCGCTCTGCGGCGACTGTAATACCAATGAACCACTCCCTGTCAGCTACAGCACAATACTGAAGGACGCACAGGCGGGCGGAGCGTCTCTACAAGTTCATTGCTGAGTGTATGCATGGTTTACGGAGCTAAGTTTTCTTAGAAGCACCAATTGAACCTTGATGTCCCTGTCTGTCGTAATGTCTTCTCTTTTTCCCCCCTTTTTTTTTTTCAGGGAGAAGATACGCATTGTTTGCAGCATTAACATTCATAAGATTGTATCTGCCATACTGCATGCACACACACACACACACACACACACACACACACACACACACACACACACACACACACACACACACACACA
>JBAJHX010000011.1:5303396-5352662 GCA_037176925.1 Amniataba percoides | reverse complement strand
ACACACACACACACACACACACACACACACACACACACACACACACACACACACACACACACACACACACATACGCATACGCTCAGTGTGAAGTCCTGAAGCTCGCTCAGCAGCACTGGTCATAAAACCTGGAGAGCCTATGGCCAGACTCAGCCGCACCGCTGTCAGAGCAACATTTACACTCTGCGTGTGTGCATGTATGTGCATGTGTGTGTGTGATAGCTGCAGGACTGGCGCTGAATTACAGAGCAGGCTCCACATTTTTCCCCCCATTTCAGGCATTTAGCTGGCACTGCTATTCGCAGCGACTTGAATTGGTACCACTTCTGCTTTCCAACTATGAGCAAGAGGGGCAAAATCTAGAGCGACGACACCTAGATGATACTTCTGTCACACCAGAATAACCGTGTAAAAAGTGCCGGGCACATTGAGAAAGCGGTAACAGTCAAAAAGAAGAGCAGAAGAGTCAAAGAATAAGAGCACCTTGGAACAGGAGGAAATGGATATAGGCTGTTAAGAGGAGAGGTGGCTCTGTCTCAAGATGATATGTACAGTAATAGATTTCCTGACTACAAACACCAGGTTGTATACTCGTACAAATGACATCAACAGTGATGAATGGATCCTGCCCTGGGCCTTACAACAGTTCCAGGGAGAAATGCTACAGGCCGAAGGGGACATTTTCCTCACAGTTTTGCTAAAATGTCAATTAGAAAAAAGTGAACATTCAGACTCGCATATTGTGCTAAGAAATATTACAACGACAACGTTCATTTGAGGCATCTGTGTGTTTTCAGGCTGAACAAAAGCAATGCAGCTAACGGTAAGCGGTCCGTGGCACGTCGCTCCCACCCATCATCGTCTCAGTCTGCAGCTCTGGCTGCAGCCTGAGGTGTCATAAGAAGGAAGATTATAAAGTGAGCAGGGATTCCATTTGACCTTTTTCGGCTGGCACGGTGGGGGGGGGCGTCTCACCAAGACCGTGTTGGGAGCAGAAGCCGAGCCTTGGCACCGTTGGGTGCCAGAGTCAGCGTGGCACCTCGCCTGTTAGCAGAGATTTGGGGAGGAGGGAGAGACCGAGAGAAATGCAGGGCAACGATGAGAAGCCGGGGAAAGGGTCTGTTATATATGTTATTATCAAGGAGTGCACAGCATCGCATAATCTGATGTAGAGCTGAAACAAGAAACTGATTGATGGATTAGGAGTTTGACAGAAAATGAACCTGCAACTGTTTGGTAATAAATCAATCATTTAGTTTGTCTGGTTATCTTCAGGTGTTGGTCTGCTGATTATACAAAATAAGACATTTAAAGTCATTGTCTTGATTAATTGATCAAATAACCCTATAAACCAGCAGTTTAATTGATAATTAAATTAATCTTGATCTTAATCCAGATCTAGTTAGACTGCTAGGATCAACTAGGATGATAAAATCACGCAATAATGTCCCATTTTAAAGATGAGGAGGAGTAAGATAGCTCAGTAAGGCAGCAGTTCAACAGAAATGTCAACCGCAGTGCACAGAAAACTGATTTAGCAAGAAAGCTGTAAATCACATTTACTGTATTACAAAAGACTTTTCCTCCAATATTGTGTCAATATTTCACAGTCCTGTTGTTTGTGTTGGCATTTTCAGACGTCTGCCCTGCCCGAACCAGTGTCGCCCTGTAGATCAGCTAGAAAGGAATTTGCTGGAAAATAGAGATTGTACACTAGACGATATGAAATTTATGTGGCACCAAATGGCAGAGGATTTTCAGCTGAGAAATGCTATCTTCCCCCGCTGCTCTCTGAATTCCTAATGCTTGGTTTTTACGAGGTTGGCAGGGGTGCCTTCTCCTGTTGCCTCCGCCGCACTCCCATCTCTGCGCTCATCCATTATTTATGGCACATAGGCACGCATAGGCCCAGAAATACACACCCAACACACTTTTTTACTTTTTGCCCCGACACACAAATATTTCAGAGTTGCTGACATCCAGACTGCTGTCAGTCCAGTGCTACCTCGGTGTCAGTGGCGCCCCCTGACCCCCGACCTCGCTCACCCCTGACAACACAGCGCTAACCCCTGTGCTTCTCTCGGTTGCAGGTCAGCAGGGGTCATGAGGGTGTCGGAGACCCCGGTTGCTGTTCAGAGCAGCTGAAGCAGACATGGGCAAAGAAGTCTCGAATGGCATCGGTAGGCTCAGCCTCATCGACTTCACCAGCCGCTTCCTCCTTCGCCACAACCATCACTGGCTACGCAGCAGGTACGTCATCTTTTTAATTTCTGTTTGGCAAAAGTAGTCAGCCAGAGAAGATGATTGATAATCAGTGAATCTCAGTGTTACCGCAGTAAAGTTTGACTCCAAATCTTTCATGGCTAATGGCAAATGGCTTGAAAATTGTCTAAAGAAAATGTTAATTAATGCATGTTTCCATCCACTGTTGTCATGTGGTTATTAGGAGTTGAGACAAGAGATGCTGAAGTAAAAAACCTTGAATGATTGTTCTGCTTTCATTATTGCACCAGCTTTTCCAGATTAGCCAAGCTGTTTTTCCCCTCATATTTGTGTACAAGAATTGCTGCTCAAGAGTTAAATCACATAAAGATATTGAGAAAAAGAATTTCGTTACAAAATGTCAGTTGTGTATTTTGTATGTCAAATATGCGTTTGTGTTAAAAACATACAGACCAACATTCATTTTGCTTTGAAGCTACACAGTACAACACATTTATATACACACTGACTCATCCATTATCACTTCCTTTGAAACATTAAAAATAGATGATAGGCAACTTCCTGTTTTTCTGATATGACACTCTTTTTTTGCTCTAATCTCATTCCCCAAAAGCACCTTGAACCCTTTCCCCACAAACCGTACACCGTGATCAGTAAAATAATTAGTGAGAGCTCATGTCCTTTCACATAAACATCCTGTAAATGGATTAACAATACAGAAACATTATATAAAACTTTATCTAATATCTAATATCTAATCTAGTTGATGGCTAAAAAAAAACTTTGACTGAAACCTTAAGGGATGTTTTGGTACAGTGTTAACGTGTAACAAATGTGCAACAATCATTCTTATCAATGCTCCTGACAGTTGTCAGCCATAGCCATAAGTTGTCACTTAAGGTTGTGGCTTAAGTTGGATGTTTTCCTCCTGATTAAAGCAATTAGCTAACATTACATTGAGCGAATGTTCAATAATATGACACCACAATATTAAGCTGGCTATATATATATGTATATAAGAAAAATATGTTGATGTGCATTTTCAGTCCCACTCATAAGAGACCAATTTGCTTCTCCCTGCATTCCCAGGCGTTTCCTTAATGTAACACTAAGGACCTAATGATGATCCATATTACTTATGCAGTCAAAACATCAGGGATTCTAAACAGGCACACAGTGCAATTACCTCAACCGTGAGAGACGAGACGGTGAAATTTGAATGCATCAAAGTCTGAAGCCAAATTTAGTCCAACACTCCAGTCCCAAGATAAAATGTGTTTGGAAGAATGAATGATTCGGTGAGGGACAAAATAGCTATCCATCACAAGCCCGGCTCTTGAAAATATCTGTCCAATATTGCAAATCGTCAACAGAGCGACTCAAGAGGCTTCACTCATCAAAATGTCAGCAACAGACACTAAATATTCAAAGGCATGCACAGCACTCTGGAGTATTAAGCTGTTTTCCTTCAGAATGTAAAAATAATGTAAAGCAGCAGCCAGCATTGCTTTTGTCAAACCTCTGACAGGTCATTGAAATTCAACATCAGACTCTCCAGTGGCTGGCTAAATTTTAGCTAACCTCTTAGCCTCGCGCCGCATCAGGTTAGCGGTCCATTTGCCTGGCAGAAGAGCTCAGGAGAGGGGCGGACCTCACTAGAAGTCAATTACTCTGACATAGAGGAATTGGATGCCACCTTTTAAGGAGAGCAGGCTGCCGCTCGCTGTCTCAGCTCTTTCGGGACGGAGATAAACAATCAAGTCTCAGCCGGCCGCTTTGCTGCTCAGCGATCAGATAGGAAAATGGCTCTGATCACTGCCGGGCAAATAAGGTTGAAGTCCCCCGCTGACTGGTGCAGGCGGGAACACACACACAGACAACCGGTCACGTACACACTCGAGCACAGAGTAAGTGCTGTCATGTGTGGATCCAGTTTTGATGTGCAAAGTGAATTTGATGAGCCCGTTTCTAATTAACCTATTAATCATAGCTCTCATGTACCAGATGTCTGCCCTCCCTTCTTGTGCGTAATGCGTGTATCTGTGTGAGTGTTTCACTGCGTGGGGCCTGACTGCATAATTAGGGCATATCAGCAGGATGAACTCGCACCATGACTTCAACATAGGGAGGTCATGGCATTACACAGATATTATCCTGCAATGGACCAGAGGTACAAAGGAACTAAAGTCCCAGGACTGTTCTTTTATTTTGAAAATGATATTTTTTTTACTCAAATTAAACCTACGACCACCCAAAGTTCTCCATGTTTAAGCACATTTGAAGCAGAGTCATTAAGATAAAAATCTGGGTCCTCGCTGCAGTGTTACCACACACTTCGACGGCCTATACAAAGAACACAGTAAAGATTTGTGGTTTAAAAATCAGGATGTGGATGTTTCACTTTTGCGTCTTTCTGCTGAGATAGAATCTTTAACATACTGTGTGATTTTAATTCAACGTTAGGGTACAAAAAAATTAAAAATTTTTGGGACTTTGGCACAGTTAACAATATATCTTCATATATCATGCAGTTACTTCAGCTATTCCACATTTTTGTTGGCAATAAATAAGATTTTGCCCTTTTTTTAAAATACCAAACTACATAAAAAACACACAGTTAAAGCAAAAATTTCAAACTTCATTTTTCCAGTTGGAGATGCTCCAAAAATAAGTTTTGGTGGACGCTTGCCCCCTCACGCCTCCTACAACGCTTCAAACATCAGTGTCAACATTTTATTAGATTTTAGGCCCAAGTGGAGATAGACCATGTAACGTGAAGCTGCTTGATCTCACAGGAGGACTCCTGCTGTGTCTTGTCCAATCATGTCTATTGTCTCTGGCTGAACAGCTGCAGAGCTGTGAGACAGCACAGACAGAAAGTAATGACTGATGACCACAGACTGCATTCACAACACAAACTGCCCCCTTCCTCTTTCTCCTGAATTCACAGACTTTTGTCAGTGTACATTGAGTCTGATTTGTCAAACACAGATGTAACTGATGACATTAATCTCTCCTGAAATCCATTTAGATATGCAGCCGTCAGTAACATTATTAGCCACACCTGCGTTTTTCCTGCTATGACAACTCTAATGTTTGCCAAGAAAACATTTGTCAGGCTGTTCCATGGGAAACAAGCCTCTTTACACATGCGGCAAATCACTGTTATTACCTCTGCCATGTTGTAGCTTTCTCTTTCATAATAAAACCTGCAAGAGAAACGAAACGGTCATTACTGAACGCTCTTGAAAAAAGAATATGGACCTCACCAGATGAAGAGCATATACTGTGATGCAGCCCTGATTAATGATCCAGTGTGAGCAAGTAAGTTTTATTTATTTTTTCATAGATAAGTAGCTTTCTTTATGTCAGGTTAATTTACTATTTTTATTGTCGTGGACCTTCATTCCATAGTAATACACCTCATGTACTGCTATATATTCTGTTTATTTTTCAATGATTTTGTAAAATTTAACAATCACATAGATTAAAAAGGTAATAATCATTATTTTAGTCATATAAACTCATTTGAAACTGTTTCTTTTACACAGTCTAGAGAAGAAGGATGGGGACAAGGACTGCAGGTCTCCACGACCACTGGACACCTCACGCTCTGTACATGCTGTACATGTACTCTACACGCTCAATTCTGAATGTGCACAATTGTTTTTAAGTCAGTTTGGTTGTTAAGTAGTGCTATTCCTGAGGTAGTAGATGAAAAGGTGTATTATTGTGTTGGTAGATACAGTCACTCTGGCTCATGCTTTTTGGAATGTAAAAGAAACTAGATTTAGATGTAAAGCTGCTATAGTTTATGCCATGTGTTTATGTGAATTTGTGAAATAAAGATTAAAAACTTGAGATTAATTGTGAATTGCTTCCATCATCTATATTATATAGTTTTTTTTAATTACATATATACAAATATTTGTTTTATACAGAATCCTTACTGTAAATCTCTACCAGTGTATTCACTGATGCATTATAAGCTAATCTCAGCCCGTCAAAAAAAAAAGTACATATGTATATATATATCTTGATATGTTTGAAATATATCGCAAAATAACGATCATGATTTGGCTCTTTAGTCACTCCAGTAGTGATTTTTGAAGAGCCACATACATGGATACATCACCATACATGTTGAGTAGCATTTCATTTATATATTCTTGTTATTTCAAGCTTTGAAACTTAAATAATGGACATAATTATGGTAAACTACAGCTTGTGCAGCCTCTCATCCTCTGAAGCAACCAACTTGCCTTTTTTTCATAATCGTCCAGTAAAGTGAATTTCCCCTCATGGATGTATTTGTCTCTTTCAGGTCCTCTGTATTTGCCAGCATCTCCCAGTAAGACTTTGCAATGAGAATGTCCGATACCGTAGACAGTGAAACGATGAAGGTTTCTGAGGCTGCCGACAACGTGTCCCCTCCAAAAGACAACGCCACCAAGTCTGAGGTCACCGACCAGAGCCAGAGCAGCAGGGACGAAAATGGCAGCAACAATAAGAAGGACATACAGGTAAAGAATCTGCCACGACTGAGTGAGATTTAAATTCACCCTGAAACCTCCTGAGCACCTCTATACTATAGACAGACTCGTGTTAAACTATATATTATAAATTGGCTGATTGAAATGTGCTCGGCATTTCCTCAGCCTTTCACAAAGAGCTCCAATCGAGAGGTTAGAGCTGTCGGTAGTCCAGCTTGACTGAAGCCGGAGTGAGCTGAGGACATTTGTCACCTCACCAAACATTTTCACTTTCCCTCCATGCTCATCTCCATGAAAATTCAGTAACAGTCAACGTCAAACACCAACTGCCCTGGGGATCTCCTGTCACCTGCGGCATTCAAGCTGATGTTCTCAGCTGCTTCGGCAAGCAAAATTATTCCTGAAAAGTATAATCTGCACGGACTGAAATAATAATGTAAGGCTTGGCTCTGCCTCCCCACAGCACAGAGGGAGCCAGTCAGAGTGAGACTCTTCTTGACTGTCCGCCTGGCTGTTGAAAAGCTTCAGAGTGGAAAAAAGATCATTTGGTCGTGGAAACTAGTGAATCTGGTGTGTCCTTCGCGGGAGACATTAAAGCAGTTTATCTGCTGGGGATTCAGGGCAGCTGAGATCACTTTCAAATAAACTGCTAATTAATTAGGTCTCTATGTCATTGCAACAAATGTGCTTTGGGACCGCAGAAAATTTGCACTTGTTAATTTGGCTTTTAAAGCAAAACGGGTGCTGACTGGTTTGTGCACACAGAGAAGGGGACGCTAAAAAGCGAAAATGGTGTGAAATCTCTCCGAGTGTGGTCAAGGAAACAAAATCCAGGAAAGGAAAAAAGGATTGTCTCTTTGGCTGCAGCCTAAAAATAGGATTCAGGCCAATCTGGCCTTGTGGTTGGAGGCAGGCAGAGAGAGGGAGTCAGGCAGGCAGATAATCTGGAGCTCAAATCCTGGCTTATCTACCAACTTCCTGTGTCTATGTTACCCTGAGGAACAGAATGACACCAGCATGGAGGAGCTGCAGGGGAGGGGAGGGGACATGGGAGCAGGAGGAGGGAGAGATGGGCTGAGAGGTTGTAAGAGTGAGGGATCAAGGAGAGGAGGAAGGTAAAAGAACTCAAGAGTCATGTTATTGAAGGAAAAA
The DNA here is from genome assembly GCA_037176925.1 of Amniataba percoides. NCBI lineage: Eukaryota > Metazoa > Chordata > Actinopteri > Centrarchiformes > Terapontidae > Amniataba > Amniataba percoides. The sequence continues at coordinate 5,344,794 of JBAJHX010000011.1, read as the reverse complement.
AAGGAAGGGAAATGAAGACTGAAGCAGTGGGATGTTTTCTCTTCCTTAAAGCATTCTGCTCATCCATCAACGACTAGCTCAGGTGAATGATCAAAATAACTCACGGCTGGCAACGTTTCTGAGTTGTGCAGCACCAGGAATTTAAAACGATGTAGACATGGGTCGCAGTAGTTTTAAAACTACATCTTGTCAGAAGAGGCGAACCAAAAAGGAACTTAACTACGTGACTTTTTTGATGTCATAAGAAATAAAATGAATCATTGGTCAGTTCAACACACTCAGTGGTTTTTAGTACCACAGGGTTGCTTGGTCTGATACGAGCAGCCGGTATGTGTTAGCAAGCTTTAGATAACGATAGCGGTATTATTGACATTACTGACTCGGGCTTCATGACTTCATGATTCTTCTTGTTTTATTGGCCTAATGATAATGTCTTCTTAAGGGGTGATTTGATATATATATTGTCTGTTCATATTTAGCACTGAGAATGGCATTGATATTCTCATGTAACTCGAAGCAAGACAGATGATAAACTTGTTTTTTCCAAACTATTTTCTTAAGCTTATGACTCAAGTGAATTGTTGGAATTTTGATGTGCTCTTACCGTGTAATTAACCCCTTTTGCAACTGTTTAGCAAAAAATACATGGTGGCAGCGCAATTAGACTGAATGATATTCTATCAAAGCTTTTCAGTATATTTAAACCTAAAATAAAGTATAGCGAAACCCTGTCCCTCTCTTTCTATGTATGTCACCTGAAGTTTGACTTTGCATGTATCCCTGCCTCCTGTAATGTTTTCCGTGACCTCTTAAAATCTAGGATGTATCTCGCTACTCGCCTCTCATTCTACCCCTTTTCCCAAAACTCACCGTGGCATAATTATTCCGTGGTCACAGGACATGCCGAGATGTGCTGACGGCACTGAAGCCCCTGACCTTTCTGCTCGTAATTTTCCTCGGCAGCAGAGGCAAAGCTAATTCTGTCGTTCTGTGTGAGGGCACCGGTTAAATGCCTGAAACGTTCATTGTGGGAGAAATAGAGGAGGTAGGGAACAAGGATAAGAAACGGGGGAGGGGGCGGCAGCAGGTGTAGTGTAGGGGAGCGAGCGAGGGGGGGGGTGCAGAAAAGCATTCCGACAGAGGAAAGGAGGGGTGGGCGACTGGGTGACTTTGCCACCATCTGCCTCCAGCTCTGCAGCTCCGTCCTCTGCGGCAGGACAGGTGGCTGGTGGCCGCCCTACTTCTGCTGACTTCAGCCCTTTTCCTCTCCCCCTTTCCCATTCCTTTATCTCCTGCCGGCATTGTTCATTCCCCACCGGCCCCACGCCGCTCAATTAGCTGGTGTAGCGGTGCGCTCACAGTCCCAGCCCTCCTCCCTCCCCCCTCACCTCCCTCCCCTTCCTCCATCCACATCCATATTGCCTGATATAGAAAGGGGCGCGGCAGGTCACAGGCATTGGAGATGGGCAAACAGCGGTCCATTTCAATTTTTTATAGGTGTTATTTAGCCCTCAAGCTCAATGAGGAAGGGGAGGGGTTGTCCTTTTTGATTTTTAGAGGGCAGGTGGGAAGGACAGAGCAGTGTGTGTGTGTGTGTGTGTGTGTGTGTGTGTGTGTGTGTGTGTGTGTGTGTGTGAGTGTGAGTGTGAGAGGGGGTGGAGGTGTGGGGGGAATGCATGTTGGGATTAGGAAGCAGAGGACTGGGCTCTGTTACAATTTCGACTGAAATGGCTCCTGCCAGGTCTCCCCTCCCCTGCTCCGCTCCTCTATGTGTGCTACTAAGAGACCTTCTGTTTATACACATACACACGCACACACACACAGCCACTAGTGCGTGAAGCACAGAGGCACCGAGCTGTCTCACACACTGTTGGGCGGCCGGTCCTTCTCTGCTTTCTGCATCTCACCTCCAGCGCCTGGGTCTGATTCACATGACAGCTAAATGGAGCCGGGAGCGACGCATAAAACTGACCCGAATCGCTGGCAGCCAAATGTCTGGCTTTTGTTTTCTGCAGTGTCTGCGTATGTGTGTGTGTGCGTGTGGAGGGGACTCTACAGTGCAGCCGCTTTTGTAGCATATGCTCTGCAAAATTAATTCATGCTCCCAGGAAACGGTGACTGTTCAACTTGAGATTTCATGCCGCACGTGGATTTTTCATTTTCTTTTCGCAGATCAATGCAGCTAAATTTTATTTTTTTGCTCTCACATTTTTCAGCTCAGGAGCAGCCTTTAAAAAAAAACAAAAAAAAAAACACAGAAGGTTATTTGTCTTCTTTTTTCACCGTCTTGGTGGGAATTGTTTTGCTCTTTTGCAGAGCTAGTAGCGCACGCATGCACAAAATGTAGGCCAGTCATATTTAATTCAGACTTCTCCACTTTCTTAAAGTAACAATCCTGTTTTTCCCCCCTTCCGAACTTCTGTGGTCTGTTTGATTTGATTTTCCTGTGCACTTCTTCCCTGCGCCCCTCCCCTACCTATGGACAGCCTGTGAAATACTCCAAGGTACGGTACGCTCGACATGCATGTTGTGCAAGGATGCTCCAACCTGTCTAATGTGCACTTGGATTGCGTTGTTTGCTTGGATTAAGTTGGAAGTTGTACCTGTGTTTCCTGTCAAGTTGCCATCGTACGCACTGCTCCAGACATCTAAAATAACTTGAGTGCAAGATGTTGAGATGCCATTATGAGTGAAAGAGTAGAACACGGCGTGGGCGATGCCTGAAAAGACAAAGAGTTTGAAACGGACATTTCCTTTGTGCTTGCTGCATTGCTGTTGATGTTCCCTCAGGAAAAACATGAGATGGCTTGTGTTTATGTGAAAACGCTCACTCTATTTTTTTTTTTTTATTTTAAGATTGTTTTGATCAAGTTATGGTAGACGATCTGCAGCCACTGGTCTGCATTTATTTCAGCAGTGAAAAAGCTCAGTCGCTCGGTAAAAAGATTTGTCAGCTAAAATGTGAAATATTGAAACTGTATGATTTGCTTGCAAGAATCGATCGTGCTCGCTGGCTGTGTCTGCTTTCCTTTGGCTTGTCACTGTGATGCGTGATGATATTGATGCAGTTGTGCGTGTGCATGGTTTTAACTGTGCCCACCTACCTGCACCCTCCCCACCCCCTCCTCCTTAGTCCAACACCAGGCTAAAGCTCGTGCGGAGCCTGGCAGTGTGTGAAGAGTCCTTTCCTTGCCCTATTCCTGAGCCTTCGGCAGCACCTCAGGTAACAAACTCTCTGAATAACTCGGGTGTGTTCACATTAGAGATGTGCTGGTACACCAGTCTGACTTAACGGTGAAACATTCTCTATTCAGCGAACCAGCTCGCCTGTCTAACTCGAGCTATTACACTTGCTGTGCTAACATTAGACATTTGACTTACTGAGCCATAATGAGAGAGAGAGAGGATTCTACATGGCTGACAAAGAGGAAAGTCCTTGCCTCGACAATGCACACATTACGTTCTTCCTCGGCAGTCAGCTTCAACTCTTATTGGAGACTTTGTTGGTTGAAATGCAAAGAAAGATTGCAGATGACCAGGTGGTGCTGGTGGCTTAGAGGAGCCCCAAACTGACGCAGTGTTTTGCTGTTATGTCCCATTTTAACTATTAACACCCAGAGAACCATTACTAACTTAACTAAATACTTCCTCCAGACATCTTTTAAGATGTTTTTATAAAGGACTATGAATAGAATTGTGTGTCTGATATGGTTTGTATACCGAAAGTTCAATTACCTGCTTAAAGATTCTTAAAATGGAAAAAATACCGAATCTGTAATATGCAAATATAGTCAATTTCACAAGTCTACCTACAGGAAATCATCTCATGCATCACTAGACAGTTGTTCTCAGTGTTTCTAATGTGGACACTTGAAATCTGAGGACAGTGATTAGTTCAACTTGTTTGTGATGGCACCACTCCTGCCCGAAACGCTCAGTGTTAAAGACCAGACAACCAACGTGCCTTTGTTTTTTTAAGTACATTTGACATTAGTTGCTTTGTGGACTCCAACAAAGCTGAAATATAGAGATCACTGTCTTTACTGGCACATCCCTAATTGACATGAAACCACCCTCTGCTCACATGGAGGTAAATTCACCTCGGTCATTTCATGAAACTCAGTGTGACATTGGTGGCTCTCAGCCCACATGCATCGCACTAAAGTGCTGACCGGGGATCAGTTCTTCATTTCATCCCATTACCATCGAACAGGTAGACCTCTGACACTTGATTATCAGCCTTCGTCTGACAGCTATGATTAAACACCTGGCCGTGGCTGCCTGATGAAAACATCACATCATCAAAACAGAAAGTACAGCGCTCCAGCAGCGAGCCGGCCGCTAGTTTGCTAAATCAACTCTTCTTTTGACTCCGTATCTCTGGGCCAAGCCCCCCGCCTCTCCCCCTGATCAAACTTTCTCCATTACATGCCACTCTGCACAGCTCCTGGCATGCTTCGCGTATACGCACACACACACACACACTCAGGTGTGTTTGTTCCAGGCGTTTCAGCCAGTCAGCAGCGAGCCCCATAACCAGAGGGTGGTGTTATTCCCACAACAGTCTCGCATCGTCTGCACTCACACGACGTCCTGTATTACTGCCATCAATCATGTTGAGGAAATTACAATTTCCACACGTCAGCTACAGAGAGCTGTGGAGCGCTCTAATTGAATACTCCTGATATTTCCCCCGCTACTGTTATTGGGCCCGGAGTCGAGACTCCTTCTGCGGCAAACTAACCTAGAGGGGCAAGGTAAAGCAATAAAGAAAGAAGAGAGAAAAACACAAGAGGAGTACACATTCAGCTGCGAGATCACTGATTCTTTTTCAGACCTCATGATTATCAAATCTAAGCGTTTCTAGTGGCTCACCATTTTACATTATTGTGTCCAGTATCTGATTGTAACAAAGGGGCTATATGGATCTATAGGTTGTCCACGCCATCCCCCACACCCAGAAAAAATACATCTGCCCTTACATTGTACGCCTGGCTGTCAATTCCAATCAATGGCCGATAGTCAGAGGCCTCTGAATGCACACTGTACTTTTTGTTTTAGACTGACAGCATGTTCATTACATATTCAGAAGACCATCATTTTCACGCTGTTTTTCCTTTATCTCGAGGTAAATGGATGTCAGGAAACAAATGAGGCAGCTCGCAACAGCTGCACATCAACCAGGCGGCTTCCATGTGATGCCGAGGGTGGCATTAAGTAGCAAACATCACCGCTTCTTGCCAGGGGAAGAAAAAAAAAATCCTTTTGCTTTGACGAACACACACATGCACACACACACAACTCGCTGTCACTTACACAACACACACTCGGAGACTCATTTTCGCTTTCTCCCAGTCTCGCTCAGGCAATTAGTCAGTCACGTTTCTCATTAGCATATTACATTTTCACATATATTCAGAGTGTATTGAAATGAAGGCGACCGTGGACTCTCATTATCTTGCTTCGCAGCTGTTACAGGGATCAAACTCATGACCTTTTTTGGTTATGAGCTGCACTTCCACCACTAGGTCACTCCTTCTCTCAATCCTTCATTGATTCATTTTCTCTCCCTTTCTCTCTCCCACACACACGTGCACACACAGTCTCTCTCAGACTCTCTGATGTTAGCTTTCCAGAGTTGTGTTTAATCCACTTACGGTGCACTGGCAACCCCTCTCCTCTATTCAGCTTCCCTTTCAGCCTTTTGTAGAGTTGCCTGAAAAGCAAATCAGATACTGCTCTGAGTCGAGTGCGAGTGTGTGTGAGTGTGTGTGTGTGGCGAGGAGGAGCACGACTGGGGTAAACCAAGGCCATTTTTAATAGATCTTGCAAAACATCCACACCAGTTTTCCATTCAGATTGCAGCATGGTCGATTTTCTTTATTTCGGCGAGGGAGGTGTTGTTTTTTGTGTGTGTGTGTGGTTTTTTTTTAAGAACTTTTTGCAGTCGGAGGATTACAGCTCACTCCTCTTGCTGTTGAATTTTAAGGAATAAAATGCACTGTGTTGTTTAACGTCGGGCTCAAAGTCATGTTTAATTCAGGTGGCTTAATAAAAACAAGCTAATCTGGCAGATTAATTGCCATTGTGATTTGGAATTCATGGACGCAGGCGCATTATTACCGGCAAGGAAACGGGTTTCAATGATAAACCAGGAGAGTTTATTAAGTGTCTTACATTGGCCTCTTTTGCCCATGCTATTCTCTAATTAACCTAGAACCGCAGGCAAGATCTTAGAGAATTAAATGCCTCATATTTAATTCCTCTTTTCTAAATTAAAGTCTCATGTCTGTTCATTGATCAGAACAGACATCAGTCACATTTTAGTATTTGAAGCTTATAAAATGCTGGCATTATGTGTGGCGGCTGGTAGAAGCATCCCAAAATGGTTCAAATGTGGCCATGTAGCAAACACACACACACACACACACACACAGCTCGTCATTTAATAAAGACCTCAGCAAAAACCGCTTCAAACGCGTACGTCTGAATCAATCAGTTTTTCAGTATTTCTTTTTCCTCCCCGAACAGGATGGATTCCTTCTCCCGCCCTTTGAAAAAGAAGATCGAGCCACACAGGAGCAAGCTGAGAAAGAGGACAGCTGCGATAAGGTGGACAAACCCGAGAAAACGCCCAAAAAAATGCTGTCCAGAGGTGAGAAATGCAATTAAACCCGCGGTGAAGAAAGTTATGTTTCTTCTCTGGGAAATTAGACTTTTTCGGGAGTATTTTCACCTAATTCGTTCATTCGTTTGCATTTTAACACATCAATATCCCCGCTCCATCAGCGCCGACCCTGTTTGAATTGATTTTCAGGTATTTATGATTAAGTTTGGTCAGATTTCAAAGTGGCAAAGGCCTGACCAAGCCTGATATCAGTGAAACAGATTTGCCATCACAGTCAGAGGAGCTGAAATATTTCCATTAACACCTCAGCTTTCTTTACATCATGAACACCTGGGGCCTCATTTATAAACATTGCTTACTCCCAAAAAAGAAGCCTGAAAGATGCATGTGCCTTTCCCATCCAAAAATTTGAATTTATATATGTATGTTTATAAAACTTGGCAGGACAATATGTGTACATCTAGAAATGACTCGTGCTATAGATTATGTGTACGTACCAATGTCTGTGATATCATTTTAGAGGCAGTGTGTCAGTGGTGACAGTGAAGGCTGAGTATTGAAATGAAGCCAAATGCTTTAATGATACTTATCACACAGTCCGTGTCACTCAACCAAATTACACCCTTCTAATAATTATATACTTTACCATGTCAGAAGGAACAGCCAATCCTAAACTTTTTTTTTTTTTTTTTTAATTTTCTCCAGCACAGTGCCCTCCAGTTTGTCCGAAAGCACTTCTCCATTTTAAATGATATCTCATTATGGGCCGATAATTGGCGTGATTCAGTTAATTGCGACAAGCTCAAGGTGTTAAGCAATTATACGGATTCCCACAGGCGTATAAAGGTGTCTGTTTCCCTCTGCGGAGCAACACCACTGATGAGGCAGCCTCCAATTATAGAAACCAGACACCCACCGAGGGGAACAAGCTCCGGCGTCCCCTGGCTCCCACTGATGGGTCCTATCCTTTTGGTTTGTGCACAGGAACATGTGTGTGTGTTTTTCTTTCTGTGTCAACTTTGTTATCCGACCACTTCGTTTCTCGAGTGGTTCAGCCGGCAGCGCTCACTGTTGCTCACACAACGTGCCAGATTTTTTTTTTTTTTTACTGGTCACACCAATAACAACTGCCAAACAGCGTGGCCCTTAGCAATGTCACCCTGAGTGAAGTTTCTTTCCTCAGATGTGCCGTCTGACTTCACAAACAGTTGAATGACAAGCCAGTTAATTTGCATATCAATATTCACAACGTGCGTTTCATTAACTGTTTATCATTAATTTGGAGAGTTAACGGGGTGGAACATTTCAATTCCGCTGTTATTCATATTAAGGAAATTATATTGAGAAACGTACACGCAGGTAATCTCAGGGATTGTTTAATGAATCAGGACATGTTTGAGCTCGAGAAGATTTCTTCATTTGTGCGCATGTATATTTCATAAATGAGATCTGTGAAACCTCAGATGGCTGAAACTAAATCTGCTTCTCTCTCGATTAGATTCCAGTCAAGATTACACAGATTCAACTGGCATAGATCTCCACGAGTTCCTGGTCAACACATTGAAAGGCAACCCCAGGTATGCTCAACACACACACACACATACACACACCAGCATTTGATAAACCTGTGTGTGTTGCCTCAAAAACAATGTTAATATATTCAATGTTTTTTTCAGGGATCGCATCATGCTTCTGAAGTTAGAGCAGGACATCTTGGACTTCATCAGCAATAATGAGTAAGGTTTCTTCAGTAGAATGATATTATGCAGCTTTTCTTTATCCCAGCCAAACACTCACAACTCCAGATTTCACTGAGAGCACCAAATTCAGAGAGAAAGAGAGATTATTAATGAACGTTGCTCGTACAAACTTTACCATCAAGTTGAAATATTCTTCCTAGGTTGTATTTTAGATAACAGAGCTCTCTAAAATACGTGCACAGACGGATCTTTACACTCTCATATGGGCTGTGTTTGATGTCACACAGTTAGACAAACAGCTGCTCATCGTCCCAGCTGTTTTGATTGGGAGTGTCGTGGAGTCTGTGTGGATGTACTGCATCGATTTTTAAAGGCAGTCTGTGAACTTACCGTTGGCTCTGGTCTTCAAACCCCTCCTTATAGTCTTTTCTGAATCACTCTTACCAGTGTAGTCGTGTTGGTCTAGAATTACTGAGGACTTAAAGTTCTCCTCCAGTGAACTCAGAAGTGCTTTGAAACATTTTCAAAACAGACCCAGGAGCAGATATATCCTTACAAGGTAAAACAACAACGGATTCCTACCAGATGAAACAGACGCTGCTTTGCTCACCACCCGCCCCCTCCCCACTCGCTCATCTCATTTCGCTTGTGACTGATGTTTTTCTTCCTTTCAGCATATGGATTTAAAATAGTAGACCATCAACTGCATCTCTTTCTCTCCCTTCTAGGAGCCAAAAGAGAAAGTTCCCACCCATGACGTCCTACCACAGGATGCTGTTACATCGCGTGGCAGCCTACTTTGGCATGGACCACAATGTGGACCCCAGTGGAAAGTCAGTGGTGATCAACAAAACCACCAACACTAGAATGTGAGCCTCTCTTTGGTTTCAAGATTACAGACCTCGTTTGAAGTCAGTGCATGAATTATAGTTTTACCAGGCCGATGTGTGTGTGTGTGGCGAGTGGGCGGGATCACTGACCTCTCATTATTACCGCTATCACCTTGCGAGTTAATTGGTGGCGAATTTTCAGCAGTCATAAGCTGCTGCAATCAATCGACAGATAAGCTGGTTTCCTGCCCTGCTTGCTGGTTAACATACGTCGCTGTCAGCATCTGCCTGAAATTAAGCTGCCACTAAAACTCTCGTGAATTCCCCCACCGACAGACCCGATCAGAAATTCTCAGAGCACATCAAGGATGACAGGGCGGACGATTTTCAGAAACGCTACATTCTCAAACGAGACAACTCCAGCTTTGATCGCGAAGACAGCACGGTAGGTGTTTTTTTTTTCTTTTTTTTTTCTTTTTTTTCCTAGCTCTCTCTGTTTTTCACCAAGCTGTCACTTTCATTTCTGACATGTTGGTAAGAGTGGGACAATCTGGCGTCCCTGACATTGCAGCTAAAGAAGTGTGTGTGTGTGCGTGTGTGTGTTTGTGCGGTGTGTCCTTGCCAGATCCGAATGCGTTTGAAAGCTGACAAGAGGAGCAAATCGATGGAGGAGAGGGAGGAGGAGTACCAGCGAGCCAGAGAAAGGATATTTGCACATGATGTGAGAGCTGTTTGTGTAGGCGGGGTGGGGGGTGGGGGCCATGTTGCACAAATCTTTGTGTCGTTCCTATTCATGTGCAAATGCAGTAGATTTCTTGCTACCAATTACCTCTGCTGGATTTATGAATTTTTTTAGAGGGGGCCGCTGCGATTTGGAGCCAAGTTTGTAAAAATAACATTAATAATTAAACCTGCAGGCGGTTATCTTCACCCTAAAAAGTTTTTAATATATTTATTGATAAATTGATTAGTCCTGTAGAGTCAGATTCAAAAGAGGATTTTGAATGCAGGAAAAAAGGTAGCTCAAATGCAAAGAGATTTAACAATATGAACAAACTGTGCTATGAATTATCTGTACAGCTATAATTTACTGTAATTTTCATTTCCACCCACAGGGAGATCACTTCATACTAGATAGAAGGTAAGTAGTAAAATTACACAAATCACATCATGACCACCGACTTAGCTTCACCTCTCATTAGGTAATAATTTTGTTCCAAAAAGCTGCATCAGGTCTGGGTGATGAATTGTCAGTTAATTGAACGAAGTAGAACAGATTTCATCCTTTAAAAGGGAACTAAAGCTCCTCAGAGAGCTTCTACTTTCAATGATGTTCAATCACTTTTATAGTTTTGCTGTCAGAGTAGCAATTAGAGTCAGCTCTGTCACGTTTCTTTTTTTTTTTTGTAACTGGTGGATATCTCATTTTTCCTGTGCCTGTTCTGTAACGCCTCCCCGCCTCCCCTCCAGTGCTCAGGATGAAGACGCATGCATGAGCACCCAACAGAGGCGGCAAATGTTCAGGTGGGTCCACCCCCCGTCACACATCATTCAGCTCTTTCAGGGGCCGAACCGCAGGCGGAGAAAACTCTTTCAGCCGCCGTCCGCCTTAATCGGCTCGCTCAGGAGCAAGAGTGCTGATCTGAGGATTTGTTTTTGCTGCTCTGGAAAGCTTCTGTTAAATGGGATTTTATCCCAGGCTTCCTCATGTGGGGCTGCCTGTTCGGACCCAATCTTACCAATTAAATCATGAAAGCCTTTTATTTATTTATTTATTTGAGTCATTTTATTGATTAAGCATTGAAGAAACATGGACATAATGCTACAGCTGCAAAAAGTGAACAACCACTGTTAAATATGGTCAGATTAGTCTATTAATCAATTAGTCCATGAATAGAAAAGTTATCGGCAATGTTTCAGTGTTAAAAAGGACAGAAATTCTTTGTTTCGCACTCTTTAAATATAAATGATTGTTTGCCTTTTTAGAGCAATCTGATATGACATTAAATATCTTTTCAGCCTTTTAACTGTTGGACCATTTTATAGATGATAAATGATTTTAACCAACATAATGATGAAAATAAGCATTAATTGCAGCCCCGGTTAAGGCACTGTAATATAATGAATGATGTAAATCTGTCTCTACACTTTGGCCTATATTTTATTTGAGCATTTGGCATTATAGATGCAGAATTGTAACTTTTAAAAACAAATTCTCTTCCCTTGCAAAGGCTACGGGCCGGCCGTTCAGGTGCCAGCCGGCAGAGCAGCTCTGAGACGGACACGCTGCCACGGCACGGCGAGCCTCGGCCGTGGAGCAGCACCGACAGCTCGGACAGCTCCAACCGGCTCGCCCCGCGGCCCTCCATCACCAAGGCCAGCAGCTTCAGCGGCATTTCTCCGGGCCTTGTCCGAGGGGACAGCACGGCCAGCAGCAAGAGTACCGGGAGGCTCTCCAAAACAGGCAAGAGAGACAGCAATGAAGTAGAGCTCAATAATACGGCTGTACAACAGTGTTCAGAAGAAGAGAAATATCAACTTGAAATACATAAACTGTATTTATTCGCACTTGTCATGTTTTATAAAATTAGCGTTTGATGGCTCTAAACTGAGGCCAATTACACTGCGCAGGTAAATTTTAAATCTATTTTCTCAGGGATGTCTCTTTTCCAAAATTTCTCTCAGTTGGAAGTGAGCGTGTAATTTATTCATTCAGTCACTGAGACAAGGGAGAGGAAAGTCTCACAGCATGAAGAGGAAAAATTCACTAATTAGACAGAACACAGGGTAAATGGGGAACAAAAAAAAAAGGCATTTTGCATATTGAGCTTCAAGAAAAGTCCGCTAGCATTCTGGGCACCTGAGGTCTTATCAGAACAATTGTTTGTTGTCCTGCCGCGGTCAATAAAATCTGTGGGCCGCCCTGTAGCCGGACAGCTGTCAAAACTAATTACCATACAGCAACGTGGTGATGGAGGAGGCTCTTAAAAAGTGTTGTGGCAGCAGCGGTGTAAAAACCTAGCAGCGAGGAGTTGCTGCATAATGTATGAGTGTAAGCGCCGGCAAGTGGTGCGCGCGTTGCCGAGACGAGGTTAGGGTCTGCTCCCTGACTGCAGGTGCTTACTCCACAATATGATACATTTGTAACTTGACTGGCTGAGATTAGATGACACCCGTTCCTCACCACGGGTTTGTCTTTTTTATCTCAGTGAATGCAGGGTGGAAATTCTTGCCTGGCCTCTGCTCTCCATTTTGTTCCCCGCCACCATTTCCATCTGGCATTTTTTTCTATTTTTGCCGATCTCCTTTTTTTTTCACAGAGGTGGTAGCAGCAGCAGACGGCTTCTTGCCTGAGCAGTTTTTTAAGTTGTTTACGAGGCGGCTGGCTGCCCTCACTTTGTGTTTTGGAGTATAAGTCAAGGAGACATCTTGCCTGTGCTGCCGTGTTTTCCTGCGCTTGCCCTTCTCTTAAGCCCCCAAATAACCTTTCATTAGAGCACGCCGGACACCATCTCCACATGAAGATAGCAGTTTAAATGATCAGTCTATCATTGGTAACGCAGGAAATCAATCATGGTCTCTTTGTTCTGTCTCTCCTCAGGTTCAGAATCATGCAGTAGCGTCGGTTCCTCGTCCAGCTCGCTCTCCCGTCCCCAGCTGCCTCTCCCAGTCTCGGCCTCGTCCTGGACCAGCATCCCCAGCGCCCCCTTAATCCACCCAGCTCCTGACACCAGAGGCCCCGGACACCCTGAGATGATCAAGAGCGTCCCCTCACAGCCGCCGTCAGCCACAGACGCAACCAACTATTACGTGTTGCCGCTGGAAGCCTCAGGGATACCGCCTGGCAGCGTCCTGGTCAACCCACACACAGGTGATTGATGCACGAAGAGTTTTTAATTAAAAACTCATTACACTAAATCAGAAATCACGCAAAGGCACAGGATTCCTCTCTGAAGGGTGGTGACCCAGTCTCAATCTACTGCATTAAATCAAAGTGAATTTTTCCCCATATGAAAGTTTCCTGTCTTGTAGTTTTCTGGTTTGCTGATGAATATTCACAACTTAGGGACAGAATTACAGGTTGGCATGGGGCTGCACTCGGTTTGTCTGTCAAATTAGTAGTCAGACCAAAGCATGCTGATCAAAATGCATCGAACAGATGGGAGAAATCTGTAAATATTCATCATGGGCAGAACACACAGTTGTACACTTTTGGGCTGCAAACTGGAACTTCAAGTGCTGCCAAGGTTGTTAATTCCTGTTGACTCTCCTCTCATGGACCATGTTTGGGTGTGTCCTTCTCTGTCACCAGGGGCATAATTCAAGTCTTTCCTTTTGTATGATGCTGGATTATTAGTGTGCCTGCAGCTTGCATCACTGTGTTTTGTTTTTTCCTTTCTTATGAATTTAATTTGACAGGCAAGCCTTTCATCCATCCAGATGGCAGCGCTGTAGTTTATAACCCGGCCGCCGTCGCCCCTGCTGCTGGCAGGAACCCACAGCAGGGGAAAACCCAGCAGCAGCCAATCCCTGCCCCGACACAACAACAGCCAACCAATCACCTCCACTCTCAGGTCAGTGGGCGGGACTGCATTTTTTTTGTTGTTTGTGTGTTTGTTTGTAGCAGGAATCAAACTTTTCTCTCATTCAAACTAAATTCACGTAAAAGTGCAATCTCTAACCTTCTCTAAACTCACTGACTTGTAGTGTTGAAACTGGAGCTGATGGGATGGCAGGAGCTTCGCTAAGCCATTTAACTGACTGCTCGATAAATCCCAACTGCCAACCGTAATTGTCCATTCATAGCTGAGCAACTGTAACCAGGCACAGTAGGTCTGTCGAGCTGCAGCCAGTATTAAGAGTGAGAAAAACAGACCATAATGAACAGTGTGTTTATCTGCTGTAATGTAAGCTGCAACTTCACTGTTACCTGCGGTAGTAACCTAGTGATACTTCAAAGGCCAAGGAGCATTTGTACTACATTATCTTGTCATTTAAAACGTTTAACTCACAAAGTTCAAATTTAAAGAAAGTTCTGTGTATTGAAGTACTGTGTAATATCTTTCCACATTACGTTAATGATTGAAGCTGCATGCATGCCAGACATAGCAACAGTAACTAAGTGGGGCGGGGCTTAGCGAGTGGTCGGGTGAGGCTCCCACCGTTTTACCAGCGTCCTTCGTCCGGTCTCATCTCCTGTCCCTCTGTCCATTTCTTCTGCCCTTCCCTCCTCAGCCGATCTGTCCTCCTCTCCAGCTGTCCTCTGAGCCTGTCCACAACCCAACGGTCTCGTATCCTCTTCCTCCTCCTCTTCCTCCTTCTCAGTTCCTGCCCGTCTGTCCTAACCAACAGTACACTGTGGTACAGAACTACTTTCTTCCATTTTATTATTCTCCCCCACCCCTCCCCTTCTCTCCGCCCGCTCCATCTCCTGTCAGACCTGGCTCATTAAGAGCTTATTTATAGACCTTTCTCTGAGCAGCTCAGTTAAAATAAATTAAACTCTTGACACAGATGTCCAGAAAGTCTCAAAATTCTGCTCAGCTTGTGTCAAGAAACGCTGAGAGCTCTGTTTGGACCCAGGTCTTCATACTGTATCTATGTGGCTTTTAATGAGCTCCTTAATAAATGATCCTCATCAAATCATTATATATAGCCACATTATTTGCCACATATATTACATCCCTTGTTATCAGTTGTTATCAGTCTGTCTCATTTTAAATTGTGAATTTAACAAGGAGAGTTTGATTTCCACTTTACTCACCGTACCTACCTGGAGGTTTGGATAAATAAGGTTTCCTGTCAGTGGGATTTAAAATAAAGCACAGCATTGTCTCACCTTTCAAACTTCTAAACAGACCTTTATTATTACCCAATTAACTATTCATTTAGTTTCTTTGGTGGAAAGGTGCGTCTAAATCCAGCAGGAGCCATTCCCCTCATATATAGATCATGCATTCACTTAACCTCATTTTTGACCTGGTTTTAGTGAAAGACATGCCTCTGTGACTAATTATGCCTGTGGAAAGTTCCATTAATATTTAATTCATCACCAGATGTTAGCGCTGAATAATCCATGACTAAAAACACTACTTTTCCAACAACATGTCAGAAATGACCTGAACTGGTGTGCCATGGTGATGCAGATAAATAGATCACTTAAGTCTCGGCTGGTCTCTGCAGACCTGGGTCACATTTAGACTCCCGGCGTTTGTTTAAACCTTCAAGTGAAAGTCAATTTAGCAAATGTCTTTGATTGAGCGCTTAGCTTAGAAATCAGCTGACTGTCCCTGGTGGCTGAACTGTATAGATTTGTATTCTGGGCAGATATAATGATTTCAAACACTGCGTGACCCAGGTTCTGATCGTCAGTGTCCTTCTGCTGTACAGTTATGTGTGTTGTAGTGTTGCAGATACCTTTTTAGCCAAACCTTTAATACTAAATTATCTCTCCAGCCTGACGCCCTCAATGCCCAGTTCAGTCACATGACTCTGACGCAGCAGCCGCCCAGTGACGGCGGCGCCTCAGCTCCGGACGGCCGCCACTATCCGGCTGTGTACCACCACCACCCCTCCCCTGTAGTACTGCAGGGAGCTCCTCCACAGCAGCAGCAGGTTGCTGGCTACATGGTGGCAGGGCCATCGGGAGGACACCCAGGGGTGCTGCAGGGTCAGCCCGTCCCGCTTCCAACACCAGGCCCCAACCATACATATCCAAGCTCGACCCCGGGCCCCGCTGCTTTTCCTGGGTCAACGCTGAACCAGCAGCTACTCCAGCAACACACCTACATCCAGCAGCCCGTCCAGCAGGTAGAGGCTGCACGTTTAAACTCATGCTGGCTGCTCAGATCTGTTTAAAAATGTGGTCATTTGTCTGTTGGTCTCAGTCATGAGTCACTCCTGCAGTGGAAACCAGATTTATGACTAATCCTTCTGCTGCTGTGAAGTGGATTCAAATGGGACTGCCGACACGTTGCACAGTCCTTGAATTTGTTCCGCGTCTCTTACAGATGTCCACGTGTTACTGCTCTTCAGCCCACCACCCCCACTGCTCCAACCAGCAGCAGCACTACCGGCCCCCCGTCAACCCGCTGCCCTATAACTGCCCTCAGAGCCAAAACCTGCCCCAGCAACAAGGTACAAACAAGATCAATTTAAAGAAGGTCCCTTTTAATTGTTGATTTTTCTATTTTATTTTTGTCAATCTGGCTTTTTCAGCAAATGAGCAAGTGTCAACAGTGTAAAAGAGACTTAAATTGTCATTAAATAGTCATTAAATACAATTCAGAGAAAAACATACCTGGACACCAAAACAACAGCAGGTTACCCTTCATATCTCCAGATCTCTGAGATAAACTGAAGTTACAACTATTCAGGCAAGCCTTTGAAATAGTTACATGCTGGATCTAAAGACAAATCAAAGGGTGTTTTAATGAATGAGGTCTGCAGCCTCTGATGTGATTTTTTTTTTTTTTCCTTGACTTCACGTTGTCATGAGCAAAGCTCAGCCTTGCTGCTATATCAGGAGTCACACTATATCAATAGACTTAACTTCCCACTTTCAGCTCTTAGATAGTATTTTTTTGTTGTTGTTCTTGTATTTGTCTTCACAAGGGAGCGATGCCAGCCGCAGTCCGACGGCTCCACTGAAGGACAAATATTTCTCCCTTTCTTTCCTTTCTGTTTGTTTGTTTTTTACGAGTTCAGATGTCTCCCCGGGAGTCATCCACTTGATTATTCTGTTTCTGTTTTTTCTTTTTTTCTTTCCTTCACCACAGGAGTTGAGATTGTTAGCTCCTGCTCGGTCTTTCTCTCACAGACACATACAGATACACACATGCTGGATGTAACGTTGGGGTGATTGCGCTCACACACACTGGTGCACACACACGTCTGTGTAAGTGGCTGCGGCACTATTCTGTCATCTGTAGGCTGCAAATGCGGCTTCCCTGCTGGGGACCCGGGGAATAGACAGCGGACAAATGAAGCTGACCTACAAAGGCAAAGGACAGCAATTATTTCTCAGGAAAACGGAAAAAATGACTTCAGCGCCTCGTTTTCCCGTCTGTTTTTGCCTTAATTAAAAAAAAAAAAAAGGACCAAATAAAGGTGAAGACACTGCGGCATGGGTTGCACACATAATAAATAAGTTATCAGTGGAAATCCTCTGATGGCCCAGTCAGAGTCCACAGAGAAACCTGTGAATGTTTCCACCCACTTGCATCAGACCGTCACCACCACAGGGCCTCGGCTTCAGTCATGGTCATTCTGGGAAGGCAGCCTGTATTAAATGTGAAGGGATTGGAGGATTTGTCCTCCTTCCTCTTTGCTATTAGATGATGCCCCGAGTTTATTAAAAGGCTCCTCGGCATTGTGCTACAAACTCACACAAAGTCACCGCTGGAAATGAAATGTGACAAAGCGTGTTTATAACGGCAGACCGTGAAATTTTTAAGGAATGATGTCAACTTTAACAAATTAGTTAATAGTTTACCTGGTTTATCATTACAGTCATGTTTCAAGCAAAAGTGGCAAAATAATAATCAGATTTCAGCTTCTTTAATTCGAAGTTGATGCTTTCCTTGGTTATATACAAATAAAAAAGTTCTATCTTATGAATACATGAATAGTATGTGGCACAGTGTAAATATATTGTTAGATTAAAAATATGGCCTAAAAAATCTCTTTTAAGGAATTGTAAAGAAAATCTCGAGATGCCTCAACAGATTTAAAGTCGTACCTTATACAGAACATGAAACAAATGCATACGGCCGGGCTTAAATGTGAACAAATCATGTAGAAGCCCAATAGTACCTTTATGGGTCAAAATGCTTGTCTTGATTTCTTCTTTTTTTGGCCCTTTTAGTTCCTTTTCATTCCAGTTCTTTTCAGTTTTTCTCTTGTACGTATGATTTCTATACCAAAGAGGAAAGCGCGTTGAGCCTGAGAGGCGGGATGCGGGGCCGGGACGCTGTCTGAGAGGCCTCTATGAATCTCACAGTGAACCGGTCTCTTTTTCAGCCCCTCACTCCTCACCTGCAGGGCAAAAAGCGTAATTTTGCAACAGACAGGTCAGCGCAAGCGATGGAGGGACCAGGTGGGGGGGAAAAAATCAAATTGCTCTTGGCCTCTCCTCACTGGATGACTCTAATCCCCCAAACGGCACAAAAACTTCCACCCTCCAAAAACAGGACGCTCCACGACACTTGCATGAGTCGCTCATTATCTCCCTCTGAAGGAATCTCCCATGTAAAGACGTCGCAATCGTCCTCAGTCTGCTGCACGCTGGAACGGAATAGGTGCGTTTGATATGACGGTCATTTCATGCTTGGTTTGTAAGTGAAGGTGGGAGACGAGGGCGGTTAAAAATAGTCCTGCCCCTCTCTGTTCCTCGCCCAGCACCTTCATTGTCTAGTTGTACTTTTCTCCCAGGGCGGCAGACTGTAAAGACACCTTCACAAAAGGACGTCCTCTCCTTTGTCACTTGGATTACCGCATGTGTGTGTCACATGGGACAGTATTTTCAAATGTCTCTTTTTGTCACCTTGACATTTAAGTGTGCGACTCTCTCCCCACCTCTGGCTCAGAATAAGGGCCGCCATTTTAGGCCATTCGGGAAAATCTGTGGCTCCATGTGACTTTGTGTCGTCTTTTGGGTGTTTTCTTCTCTAAATAGGTTTTTAATAAGCACTGTAGGGATGGTACCCCATTTTGTGTTCTCCACCTAAACGTAATCACTCACTGAAGTGGAACTTTGTTGTTTTTTTGTTTTTTTGAACTTCAGGCAGAGATGAGAGGCCACTAAGGTTGCAGGTTCAGGCTGCCGCAGAATCAACTAAATCAAATTTATTGACATTCTCATTTATTCCGAGTGCCTGAAAACCTACTTAGCTGTAACAGCTCAACCCCCCGAGCCGAGCCTCGACTTCTACAGTCTTTCAATCTGCTGCTTGTTCTTTTGTTCTCCTTCTGATGACAAGCAAATTCCCTGTATAAAATCAGTTAAATATTCCTATTTCCTTGTAAAATCTTGATAACCAAGCTTTTATTAACACCATCTTCGCCCATGTTCCGCTGGAATCATGAATATTAATTGCATGTGTCTTATTATTATTGTGTCCTTTTGAGGAGTCTCTTTTCATTCGGTCACAGCGTTGTGCCTTTCTCATTTTGCCTCAGTGCACCAAGCCGTGATGCCAAACCCAGCGTCCAGCTACCAGACCATAGTGGGCGTGCAGCCAACACCCAACCTCGCTCTCACTGGCAACCAGCAAAGCAATATGGGCAACCAGATGCAAGGCATGATGGTCCAGTACCCTCCAATGCAGTCTTATCAGGTATTTTGATGATGAGACTCTTCTGCAAGCTTTCCCTGCGAGTGTCAGATTAATATTAGCAGGCAGCAAAGCATTAACTTCATTTTGTCATGAATGAAATTTGTTGTTCTTGAGGTCATTGTTGTTCTCAGAGAAGGACTTTAGTGGATCTGTTTTCTCATGAAGGCACAGGAAGACGAGATAGAAATAGGAGTGCACTCGATATTAGTGGAGAACTGGCGGTGTTGACGTCTGAAGTATTTGTCCACAAGACTACAAAGGCCGTGACGCAGTTGATTTTGAGAGAAAACTTGAGCGCTCACTCAAAATGGCAGTGGAGTCAGCATCACAGAAAAAACACTTGTGATGCTAAGAGAGGGTGAAAACACACTTTTAAGATTTTATTACTCATTAATCAGCTACAAAAAGGAATATTAAAAAAAGATTAAATAAACATGTCTGTGGGGTGGACTGAACCAATAAAGCTTTATTTTTGTATTTTGTTGCTTTATTTCCATTTTTTACATACTGTTTTTTTCCTCCTCTCTGCAGCAGGTTTCTGTGCCACAGCAGACGTACCAGCAGCCAGTGTTTGTGTCCTGTCAGCCAGGCCAGGGGGCAGTGGCTGTTGCTGGCATGCAGCCCTGCTACAGCCTGCTCCCCCCCAACCAGCACACCACCATGAGGTACCACCACAGAGTCAATTCTGACGCTTTACACAGGATTCTGGGATATAAAAATACATACATACATACTTAGAAGAAATTATTTATTTTTTTGTTTATGTTCAGTGAGTCATAACAAAACATCTGCTCTCTTTTCGTTTGCGCGTGGTGCTGATACACACTTATTTTCTATTCAAATTTGGAAAGAAAGAAAAAAAAAACACTGTACAGTGTACAAATCATTACTTTTGTACACAATTAGGACACACACACTGACTTAATACTGTATATAGGTGATATATAGTTGTTTTACACTTAACACGTAACACAAAGTAGATACACGTCTCTTAGATTCGTTTTTTCAAGTGAAGATCCTGAAGGAGACATTTCCCAGTGTAAATCCTGTCAGTGGATAAACTCTGTAATCATGACGCAGTATCGGCAGATAAGTGATGAACACTTCTAGTGCAGAAATTCCAACAGAGTTTGAAGTCATTTGGAAATATATATCTGGAGTTAATATCACTATCTATTGGCCAGGGCAATTTATGAATCTAGTTCTTGTTACAATTCACTTTTGTTCAATTCTTCAGAGGTAAGACATGTTTAATTCAGATACATTCAGGTCACAGTTTGGTGCTTTGAATGGGAAATGTTTAATCAGCAGACCCAGGAAATACTTTTTAGTTTAAAATACCTTTTAAAAAAAAAAGTTTATTGCTCTTTTTTTTGTCTTGCATATAAATTGTGCAGTTGTGCACTCCCAAACAGCAGTTAATATGCACATCAATACTTTGATATATGGGAGTAATTAGTTAATATTGTGTGTTTATGTTTTGTATCTACAGGATTTCTTTAATAACCCCGCTCTCATTGATTCATTTAATAGCCCCTCTGAAGGCCTAAAGGAGCAAATCATTGATTGTTAATTGTGTTTTGTGGTTCAGCATTTTTTCTCTCCAAAACGAACTCACGCTAATAAAAAAAAAATCTCTTGATTTATGTTCATCCTTTCATAATGACAGTTTCTAATGGCTGAAGCTGCTTTAATCAGGTTTAGATTAAATTATTAGCTCGCCTGTAGACGTGCTTTGTCCCAGAAACCGGTTTGCAGGTAGTCGATGCCGTTTCTCACTCCTGAAGGTGCCTCTTATTTATAGACCTAACAGGCCTGATGAGTGAATCCCCGAAGCCCCTCTGAGCCAAGGTCATCTTTGTTCACTGTGGGGGGAAAAAATGAAGTTATTACCACTCTGCTTTTGGTGAAGCGGCTCTGCGCGTAGCTGATGAATGTCGACTGTGACGCCCTCTCAGAGAGCTTTAGTCTTTTTCCTCCATTACTCTGCCGGTTGTGGAGTGGTGTGCCGCACCGCGCTCTCTCTCATTATGAGCTGATTGATAGAACTAGTTCACAGAAAGCAAAACATGTAATTAGTTTCTACCTCCACGGACCCAATCAATCTGGATACTGGTGAGTGGAGCACTACTGGGACTGTGGTGCACGCTCGCGTTCATAACAAACACCAGACGTGTACGCAGTCGTCACCTGCAGAAGAACAATGCAGAGACACGCACTCATACACACACACGTGCAAGGAGAGGTCACTCTCTCATTGTCCCAGCTGTAAAATGAGGCTGCTTTAGTAGGGCAGTCGGTGTGGAAATGATTTATGCGGCAGCGTTCGAACGGCTCAGTCTTTTCCCACGAGGACGGACTGTCCACCTGCAGCCTGCTTTTTCACCAGCTGTACTCGAGTCCCCGCAGGCAGGTTGCTTACAGAGCAGAGCGCGGCCACGTTGCAGATGGACTTAAAGTTAAATTTCAGATTTAATACCCCAACTGCAGCGTTAAGATCTCGGAGCTCCTGGAGATTTACGTCTGTGCAGCTTTAGAAGTGATTTATTTGGAGTTTTTTTTTTTTTTTTTTCTCAAATCACTTTTACGGCCTACTTAGGTGTGAGCATCTCATCGGGCTCAGAGAGCACTGCAGCTGACACATTTGGAAACATTTAAAGCTTATAAGGAGTATCCACATTTAAAAGAACCATCAAATAGTTGGCATCTTTGCTTGAACAGTGACTCCAACAATTAGTCGCTCATTAAAATGGTAAATTCTGGATTATTGGAGTTTTAATTGCTCTATACCTCAGTAAGGTAGTGGCAAAAGTGTTTTAACAAACTGATATTGAAAATGTCTGTTTAGCGTTAGGGTTTAGTGGTTATAAAACACTTGTTCTTCTTTGCATGTTCCCTCACAGTTCAACAGTGAGTTTCCTGCCGGCACAGATGATGGAGCAGCTCCAGTTTCCTCAGACTTCCTCCCCCTGCGTCTCCCAGCAGCACCCAGGCCAGCAGTACGCAGGTACACCCCCCCTCTGAAAGGACCAGGTCTGAGGTCTGAATTCAAAGCCACCCTGATCTGCAGTAGGATCACGCAGTAAACAGAGAATATTCACTTCTCAGTCTCTGACATTAGCCGCCCTGGAGATTCCCCGTCACTGCCAGGGCTCCGACATCCTTTATTTTCCCCCATCCCTCAGTGTCAATAACTGCAGAATGTATTCCTTCATAGCTTTCGACCCGGGCCCCTTAATGAAATAATCTTCCCTGGGTTTACTTTGCCGTTGTATGTGCGTCAGACGCGTGATTAGATTTACACTCCGGATTTTCAAAATGAGAAAGAGTGAGGCGCGGTGATGACGGCTCCCTGGAGTTTGGATAAGTGAAAGTGATTTGCACATCCACCACCTCCGTCCGCAGCTGTGCGGAGATTAAACAGACAGCGGGTCGACTGCCGCAAATGTTACGTCGACAGCAAGTCAGCCGAAATGTCGTTTGGTATGGCGAAGAACTATTAAAGTAAGAAATCACTCCTCAGATGAAGTTGTTGGCATCTCCGGTGTGAATTATTCTCCAACAGTTACACACTGGCACTGACTTTTACATTGAAACATTTACATTGATACGGATGTATCATCAGAGGTGTGAGCGATGATGATTTATTGTGTAGTTGTAAATTTGGAAATTGGAAAGTGTTTTTGAGAAAAATGTAAGATTAGAATAAATCTTT
This sequence comes from Amniataba percoides, assembly GCA_037176925.1. Classification (NCBI taxonomy): domain Eukaryota; kingdom Metazoa; phylum Chordata; class Actinopteri; order Centrarchiformes; family Terapontidae; genus Amniataba; species Amniataba percoides. The sequence continues at coordinate 5,321,584 of JBAJHX010000011.1, read as the reverse complement.
ACTAGAGAGTCTAAAAATCAGCATAATAAGCCATCCCTTGGTGCATCGCCTGCTTTGTGTTGGCCTTTCGAGGGCTCACAGAATCTCTGTCCAGAGGCCCAGGTGGGGCAGTCTCCTTACTAATGACCTTTATTATTCATGTCTGATTATTATGGGAGAGCGATGGAGGGAGCCATCATTTCCAGCCCGTCAGTAATGAGGTCAGATGAAGGTCTTGCGGCGGCCTTACCTACAGCGCCACCAGTAAACATTTTTAATTGGCTAGGCCGGGGCCAGGAATAATCTGCAGATTAAGTCCAAACACCCATTGTCCTTGCTACTGTTGTTGGGTAATAATTCATAACATCAGCAGTGGCGTCTGCTGTGCAGTGTTTGCAATATGATTTCCACCTAATGTGATCTTTATGTAAACAAAAATTAATTACACAGAAATGTATAACTTAATTTGCTTCTGCACCTCCTGATCATTTTGGGGTGTTTTTTTTTTTTATTCCAAGTCACATCAGTCACGTTCATGCCCCACAAACTAATAAGATAATTGGATCTCGCGGATCATCGCAGAGGATTTAGCAGAAAAAGGGAATGGACTCTGTTATTGCTGCTATGGATGTGCCCTTATAATCAAGGCACTTAAACCCTAATTGCTCAGCTAACGGTGTGAGAGCGGTGTTTCAACTGATGAGGTGTGTCGCAGAATAAAAGTGCTGAAAAGCGGCAAAAGCACATTTAGTCTGTCAGTCCCCTCTGCTCCGTAAATGATGAATTAAATGAAAATAAGTAGCGTTAAGCGTCTCACTGCGTCTGCCCGGCCTGATTTCCCTTATTTCAACGCTGCATTTAAATCCCAGCTTGTGTTTGTTCTTACGTTGTGAATTTGTGTGTGTGTGTGTGTGTGTGTGTGCAGGGCTGTTACCCCCGGGCCCCAGCAGCGGCATGGTGATGCTGCAAATGACAGCGCCCCCCTGCCAGCAGCCTCGGGCTCCCTCCCCCTGCCAGCGGAAACAGCCCAGCCACAAACACCCGGGCTCCGAGTACCAGCGCAGCCGCAGGCCCGCCGAGCTGCCCCCGCCTCCAGACAACACCCAGGTACAAACGCTGCCCGAGTGCGTCCATTAGGCACTCAAAACAACCTCTCAGGCGACAGTTAAAATAAAATATTGTGTTTATAACCTTTTTAAAAACCTCATTGAAGTTCTTCGTGCTTTGGAGAAGATTTAATATGTACCACGTGTGAGAAAGTTAAGACGGTCACAAGAAAGCAATTTAAAAGCTAAGTTAGGTTGTCGGAGTGACGCGAGAATTGTCCCCCCGAGCTAAACTGGGCCTCCCCGGTGCTCCAGGCAGGTTAAATGTCGTAGTAAATAGGCTCCGCAAATGAAGGCAGCGCTGGCGTAGCCTGGAAATGAGGAGAAAATAGTCCTTAGCATTAGGGTGCGATGGAACATTAGAGGGACTAATGTGGATGGAACGCTACATTAAAGCAACAACTTGAACAGCAGAATGACTTCGCCGAGGTGAGAGAGAAAGAGAGAGAGAGAGAGAGAGAGACGGCCCCTTTGCCTTTTTTGAATGAAAGTGTTTTCTGTGTTTCCTCCCCGCCACCTCCCGCCTCACCGCCGGTGTGTTGTGTGTAGAGCAGCTTGCCCTCGTCCCCGGCACTCACTCCCTCGCCAGGCCAGCCGCCCAGCGTCAAGGGCCTCCCATCAGGCATCTCGTCCATCCCTGTCATGGCCCACCACCCGCACCACCACCACCCACCGCTCCCTACAGCCTTCTGCCACAGTGGACAAGGTGAGAAATGCAGCACCATTAAAGCCCTGCAGCATGGCAGACTTGTGGTGTTTTACTGCATTTATGTACCACGATTAAATCTTTAGTCTGACTGCTGTTACTTTATCTGTTTCCAGGGAGGTGTCTTTTAAAATTCCTCATTCACTCAGGCACAGATGAAAGTGGCAACGGGCGAAATATCCTCGGTTTTTAATGACTCTGTGTTTTTTGCGTCAACGTCCAGGTGAAGCACACTACTCTCTCCTGGGCCAGCCTCTGCAGTACAAACCCTCCATCAGACCTCCGCTGATCCACACTGCCCACATGGTGGCCAAACACCAGGTCAGACGCACAAACACACACCATGTTTTTACACATTTGATGCCTCCTAGAATCAATAAAAGTTTCTTCCCGAGCTCACAGCTGTGAAGTTTTTGCCCTCTATGTGCTCTTGAATTTTTGTATATTTTGTATGTTGTTTTGATCAAAAGATGACTGTCTAACAGCTGAACTCATGATGGTGTTTTAATATAAATATCAACGCATCGTCAGGATTTGTGGTTGACATTTTATTTCAGCAACCATGTCCTCCTGTTTTCTGCAAACACCCTCACCGTCATCCTCTGTCTCCTCAGGGTCCACTGGGGGTTTGGCGTAGCAGCCATGGAAAGAAGGCCAACAGAAAACCTCTGTCTTCAGATCTCAGTGTAGGTGAAGCAGGTAATAGGAAATCCAGAGGGAGGCTTGAGTTTAGCGGACCTCGAGCCCATAGTGCTCTTTTTTTTTTTTTTTTTTTTTACTTTAGCCGAAGTACTGACCGAAAGTTGACCCCCCCCTCCCGTGGAATGAAGCGCCAGCCGCAAACGTGCTGCATGATGAAGTGATTTCTGTAGATTTGTCGAGCATTCACTTTTTAGATGTCAATCAGAGAGACAGATTCATCACACGATAAACTCAGCTGCTGCGTAGCCTATTTAGCAGATTAACTGATATAACATCAGCTTTTTATTGTGTCAAAATATGCTTGCTGCGCTCCGTAGCCGCGCTAGAAAGCGTCTGTTTGTGAATGTAAGCAGAATAAATCACAGACGGGGCAGAATTCACACCTGGCTGTGGAACCTGCAGCCCCGGCGGTATTGTGCCGAAAGAAATGTGCTGATTATCTCAAATATGGCGTCGTATTTTTGCACTTGCCGAGATTTTTTTTTTTTTTTTTTTTTTAGTTTTTGCATTATTCAGGTGCTCTTGTCAACAATCCCACCAGTACAATCAGCAAGGAAGAGGTGTCGGTGGAAAGTTCAACACCACATTGCTGCCTAAAAAATGTCACGCTTTCTGGAAATAAGAAAAGCAGCCGTATTTTTAGACCGACAATCGTGCATTTTTGAACATGTAACCTATCGAGAATCAGTAAAGGCACAAAATGTGAGTAATATTTTAATACGGTTCAGCTCGAGCACACTGCGACACGTTTGACCGCTCCTCCACCTTAAAGCTTTAAAGCTGACAGCAGCAGTTTATTGAAGCCTCCCGATGGTGCAGGTCTGAGTTTTCTCTTCACCCATGACAGTTGTTTTATTTACCGGCTCCTCTGCTCACAGTGCCGTCTGTGTGTGTGTGTCTGCAGTGAGCAGTCAGATCCTGGAAGTGACAGATCCTCCGGAGGGGATCAGCTGTACAGACTCCCACCACCTCCTGGCAGAGCTCTGCAAAGGGGGCGAATTGATCCAGCGGCTGTCGGACCATCAGCCCAGGCTGCGCATCACAACCAGAGACGCTCCCGGCGGAGACCTGGCCTCATCATACTCCATCTTTGCCATGCTACCCTCCAGATACGCTGCCCCGGGCGCCGCGCTCCACCACCACAGCGGCCCCCAGGCCACCTTTAAACTCAGAACTAGCACCAGACACAAAGAGGAGCTGTGTGACTCGGACAAGGCCGGCTCATAAGCTGCTACGATCTCGGTGCACCTAAGGAGCGCCACATGGACGCACATCCAACCACCTGCCTCTGCTGCCTCAGTCTGGACCGTCTCGGTTCACGTCCCAGACTGTCCAAATCAAAAACCGTATCAAGTGTTTGAAGAATGAATGTTCACTTTTATTTAGTTTTAGTTCATTTTATCATTTTTTCCGGCCAACAGGTCTGTGCAGGGCGGAAACTGAGCACCACCCAGTTTGGTTTTGTTTGTGAAATGCGTCCGCGGCTGCTGAGCTCAACTCGAGGCCCCGCTCTATTCTAAAAATCTAGTTTGCTGTTTAAAAAGTGAAAGTTTCAGAGAGCTCCGGGATTCATTTGCCGGCTGTTAGCGACTCTGCTCCTGCGGCTCTGTTTTTAATAGCAGGAGCAGAGACGTCGACGGCACCAAAAACACACATTAATCAACCCGTTTCTGGTTCAGCAGCTTTTTTTTTTGAGTCCACTTCTGAAAATTAGTCATGTGAGATTGGGGCTCTGCATCATGTTTGATACATCTAAACTGAGCATTCACATAGAAGCAAGTGTTTTATGTCATTTCACATTCGCCAGTACTTCTCACCTGTGTCCGAGCTTGATCCCATCTCCTGTAAGGTACACAAGTTAATGGGTTTCTTCCCTCCTATAACACGCTCCCGACAATAACAGCAGCACTTGTACAATGTGAGCCCATACAATAATAAACACTGAATAATAGATATACTACCTGAATAATTTAAAGTCACTTTTACACACAGTGAATGTTGGATTTGCACTGAAGTGATGAAAGGGGGTGGAGATTTAATTGGTATCAGACTGGGCCTGGATTTTTCTTTTATCAACCCCCTCGTACCTGTTTGTTGCACTCGACCAGGTCACTTTCTTTTATATTTAATTAAAATGTTTATATGCACAAGAAAAATGCAATCGAGTTTGTCACTCTACTTCGCTTCTTTTTTTTTTTTGGTGGGGGGATGTTTGTTGTGTGAATCATGAGAGGTGTTCTGTGTCTGGTGTGGCTTTTCTTTCTTTTTCGTTTCTTTATTTTTTTGTTTGTTTGACTCTTAATAAATGTTTGCACCACACGTGTTGACAAAACTTCCAATTTTGCAAAGTTCCATTTTTATTAAAAAAATAAAAATTAAATTAAAAAACAGAATGAGGCAACTGTTTTTAAATAAATAAATAAATAAAAATGTTGCCATGAAGGTTTTAATATTTTAGTCACTTGCAGACACGTTTGAATCTCCAAAGAGCCATTTTGAATCAGCGAGTAGAGAAACAGCGACACCCAGTGGACACTTACTGTCACTACACGGATTGGCTGCGGCAGGAAGAAGGAAAGTGAAACTACAAACATGACTGTCATAGTAACTGTGTTTGTGGAGGCTGGGCTCCCTGCGTGCAGCGGTCATGGAGGCCTGCAGGACGGTGGTCGTGTCCGGCGTGCCCGACGTGCTGCCTGCAGACAGGATGGCCGACAAGCTCGCCATCCACTTCCAGAGCTGCAGGAGGAGCCGCGGGGGGGACGTGGAGCAGGTCCGCTACCCGAGCAGCGTGGACGGGCTGGCCTTCGTCATTTTCTGCACAGCTGAAGGTAAATGAGCGGGATCGTGGACGCGCAGGCCGACGCAATGATGAAAAACTAGTTCCTACCAGACTCCATTAAAAAAAAGCGCATTTTTAAGGTGCCTTCTTCCGGGTGTCTCAGTCCGTTTCTCTGTAAACATTTCAGCCTCAGACTAAAGCAGAACGACATAATCAGCTGTCTTCGGAAACCTTAGAGGGTCATGTGACACTTTCTTTTGTTCTGAAAGTGCTTTCAAAAACCTTAAAACACAGTTAACCATCTGCTGAACCAACACTGCTGCACAATAAAGAGTTTTACTTTGAGATCAGGTTGTTCCTCTTTTTCTTAAAAACAAGATGAAGATTGTGGCAGGAAGCAACAAATCTCCTGTGAAGAAAAATCACTTCTATTGGTTTTTCTTTGCAGAGTTTATGCTCTCATGCAGAGAAATATTCTTCTAGTGTTTGTACACAGTGTGCAGCAGATGGAGCATTTTTCCATACAGATGGTCAGAAGAGTCTTTTTCAGAAAATCAGCTGCTTATTAGCAGTGACTTGATGTGACGGCAACACATGAGCACTTAACAGTAAGTGGAAATCAAAGTATATAAAGGCCTTAAACCAACAGCACTGAGCTTAATCCACTTTCAGTCATTGTTCAACATGGATCCTGCTTTATGCTGTAATTGGTTCCCATGGGAACATATTGTGGTTCCCATGGGAACCACTTATGGTATGTGGAGGAGAAATCAAACATTTATTTACACAAAGAGCTGCCAGCAGATGAATGGTTTAATTCATCGTATTATAATGGTGGATAAAAGGCTGATTATCATTCAGAAAGATTAGAAGGTATCTTTATTATTGATGTCAGTTCATTAACGATACATTTCTCTATACCTAGTATATAAAATCAATCAGTACAAAACTTTAGCTTTATTTTTCAGTTATGTGGCATTTTCTTACACACTCAAATAAAATACCTCAATTTGAGGTTGTCTGTATAATCCAGTGTGACATTGGCCACACTTTAAGTCACTGCACCAATAACAATACCAGGAAACAAATATAGCACGTACAGGTTAGTCTGATGAAGGTAAAGCAAAGGATATTTGATGGAGTAGTCAAACACGGAGAAACTTTATCATTTTAAACACACAATAAGTTTAATTAAATGTGCCAGTTTCTGCACATATTGACATCTTGACAGATGCAGAGAGGGTGGTGCGAAAGGAGCGACACATCATGTCTGACCAGGAGTTTCCTGAAGACTACCCACTCACTGTGTTCCCCTTCACCGATGACGTAAGTATCAGCTTGGTTTTAAGGAAGTAAAAACTTTCCTGTGTGCAGAAGAAAAGAGCAGAATTCTGATCAGCTCATGAAAGTTTTTATGAGCCGATCTAAGATGCTGATTCGAACGTGTTCTTGTGCTGCAGGTGTTTTTGTACGTCTCCAGCGCGATGGTCAATCTCTCTGTGTTCGGCCCTGATCAGGTGTCGCTGATTCAGAGGCTGCGGTCAGCTCACCGGTCGCTGCGTTTTCAGCCTTTGCTTCAGCAGAGGAAAGCCGCCATTGAGGGGCCTTTTGCTGCCGTCAAGGCTCTGAGAGAGGACCTGATCCGCCAGGCCGGCCTGCTTAAACCCCCAATCTCGGCCCAAACTGCTGCCGTCAAACTAAGAGAAACTGCTCTTAATCCGAGGGTAATATCTCATCGCGAGTCTGGCGGCTCTGTAAGCTGCAGCGGTTCTAAAGCTAAGCTGGAACCAGCGAGCTCCAACGGCTTATCAACGCCGCTGCAGAGCACAGGTGAGGGAACTAATGTCCAAAGCCTCCTCTCAAATGCAAAAACTCCAAATGCTTTCTGGAAGGAAAAAGTTTCCAGCGGGAGTTTGGCTGCAGGAAGCTTTTGTGACAGAGACAGTGATGAAAAGGAGGAGCCCAGAGCTCGATCTGGTCTCGAAATGCCCCCAAAATATAGAAGCGAGGGAGCAGAGGCCGACCCCGCGCGAGTGTTGAGGGAGGAGATAAGTGCTGGGATTGGATCTTCCTTATCAGGAACAGACCGGCTCCCTGCAGAGGAAATATCAGCAAAACACCCAGGAGAAGACAGTATTTCACCAAAACACACCAGACCAGACAGGATTTCAGGCTATCTGAAGGAATCACATGAGAGCAGCTCAGCCGTCTCCGCTGAGTTCCCCGAGAACGGGCTTAAAAACGCCTCGGGGTCCCCGGAGAGTGATACGAGAGCAATCTGCGCAGAGGGTTTGGAGGACGAGTGCATCTGGCTGGACTCAAACATATTCAGATACATTGACAAATTTGACAAGAAGTTCAACAGACACTTGAGAAAACTCGGCGCGTCTGTCGAGCACGCCAAAGAGGCCGACCTCGTGCGGATACTGCTGCCCGAGAAGGGGGCCTCCCAGAGGGATCAGATCCAGCTGGCCCTGGAAGACCTCAAAGCTTCAGTGGAGTTTTGGGCGTCCCACTTAAGAGTCCATCACATCTACTATGACGAGGAGGGGCGGCCTGACAAACAGAGGCTGACTGAGATCTGCGACGGGGTGAATTTGCTGTACAGTAACGTGCTGTACGCGTTGGAGGATTCCTCCGTCAACATCATCGGACCTTCAGTGTCCAGTCACCTGTTCTACACGAGAGTGAAGGAAATGCTCAAAGAAACTTTTGTGCATCCCTGAAAATAGTGATATCATCATAAGTGAATGTACTTCCATGAACAGCCACAGGGTGGTGCTGTTTTCCTGTATTCTGAAGTCTACCTTGTGTTTTTTGTTAAAGGTTTAATTACACTACAGTCAGTTTGCATTCCTGCGTTACCCTCACATAGTTATTTATGATTTTCCTGGCGTATGATGAGAGCAGTGGTTTTGAGCTCTCTTTGTGTCTGTGGTTAAACGTGCCTTTGGTTTACGCCTGAATTCGTAATCAGGCCTTTAAACAGCAGGTCTTAATCCACACGATGTTCTCGCAGCAGTGGGGATGAGTCTTAATTAACCTCCTCACATCTTAATTACAACAGATAGGCTTCTAATTAAAAACAAAAATGACAGACGCCAACCTGTCTCACATAATCACATCTTCCCCTTCTCCGGCCCTGAGAATCATTAATCACTTCATCAGTAACACGAGTGTACATTTTTATTTGTGCACATAAACCTGTGTGTAATTTCTCTGGATGTTTGTGGCATTTCATTAGTTCAGTCATGAAATCATCTTCTTTGAGATTTGTGAACTAAAGTGTAGTCTATTTCATGGCAGATCAACAGAACAAAAGTACCATCAGAAAACCTCATTTTAAATGTTTCTTTAACACATTTGTATACAGAAATAAATGTAATTTTGTCATTTTGAGTTTAACAACTTTCCAGGTATCAACAATACTTTGTTTTAACAGTCATTTATGTCTTATATGGCTTTTGAACAAAAAAGCTCTATTCCTTGGTTAAATAAAATATGTGAAAATGCAAATGCTGTTTTCTTTTTTGCTGCTGGACACACGATGTCTTCCACTTCTCAATCTCAGTGTTTGTGCAGCGGAGGTTTCGTGTTTTCTCATCACACTTCTGCGCAGTTTATTACAAATCGACAGCCTGATTCCAAGTTAGTTCAATTCCTGCTCGTATATTCAACTCAATCAGAGTAAACTAACAAAACGCAAAATACATTTCTGAGAGGACGTGCGCTGTAAGAGAACGACTTATGAGTTAATGTGTGCTTTGCAGCTCTCAGGATCAGGGACCAACATTGGACAGTAGGGGGCGGTGTGACACTTCCTCTGATGTGGTGAGCTGTCTAAAAATAAAGACACTGGAGCTGCCATAGCCCTGCTCAGTGAAGCTATTACAGAAGCCGGGTTTGGCAAGAAGTGTGCAGATTGGCAGGCAAATGATGTCAGTTGGACGTCCCATTACACACCCCCCTCTTCCCCACACACACACACACACACACATACAGCGTTGCATCTTTTCCAGGGGAAACACTGATCTATACATGTGATGTGTGAGGATGCTCAGTAAAATCATGTTGTGTGGTGAGGGTGTTTTTTTTTTCTTTTTTTTTTTTTTTTGGTCTGCGATTATTCAAATGAACTCGCTCTGCAGCCTCGATAATTGATTCATTATGTAAAAATAAGCCACACAACCATAATGAACGCACGCAAACATAGACAATCACTCATCTCCTAGACACACACACACACACACATACTCTGGGTTGTTACCATAGGAACATAGTGGAAGAGGTTGCCGAGCTGCAGCACTGGGCGTTGTTAGTGGAAGCTCTCCAACACAATGAAAACATCCAGGAGGACGGAGGAATTACATTTCCAGCAGAAGAACCCTCCACCAAAGGCGAGCGGGGGGGGGGCTCTTAACACCCAGACCTCTCCGCTGCACGTCTTCAACAATCACCCATTATCTGGGTGGGGTAAAGCAGAAAGGAGGGTCAACAAGCAGAAAGCATGAATTACTTTTCCTGAAAAGGTCTTGAGACCGCTCCTCCATCACACTGCTTTTCATTCTGTCTCCTCATTATGCGCAAAGTATAATTAGGTAATTGTGTTTTTGAATATATTAAACATCAATGACTTTCATGATGGAGGTCAAAAGCAGCAGCAGGCAGAAAAGGAAGCCTGTGTATCTCCTCCCAAGGTCTGCTGGGAGATCAAACACGTGACTGGACGATGGACGGATTACTGAGCAGGACGACCAAACGCAGGCCCAGGGTCTCTGAGAGCGCTGACATTTCTTCACGCACAGTTAATCAACTACAAAGAGACAGAAAATGACTGCAAAGATGCGCAAAAGGACTACAGAAAGAGATTCAAAATGCAAACTGAATAACCACAAAAATGCAAACAAAAGATGCAAAACTACTACAAGGAGATACAAAACAACAACGAGGAGACACAAATTGACTTAAAAGAGATGCAGAAAGATGACAAATTAGACATAAAATAACTGCAAGGGATGCAAATGGCCATAAGGAGACACAAAATTGCCACAGACTATGAATTCCCCCCCTTAATTGTACACTTGATATACAAAAATAGGATTGCAACCTGGGATTTATCTGAAATTTGTTCAGTTTAACACATTGGATGTCATGAGACACGTTACGACTACATGCAGATAGAAAATAACTGCAAGAGATGCAAAACAAACACAAAAAGACACAAAATAACAACAACAACAAAAAACAACAAACATCATGTGGCGATGTTCAGGAGCACGTCTCAGAGGTCAGAGGTCGTGCACGGTGAGCATCCCTGCGTCATTTCGCTCTTTCACAGCGAGGAAGCAGGCTGCTGGTGATGTACGGCGCTCTCCGGGCGACGTGTGCGAGCGTGCTGCACTCACAAATTACATCTTAATGATTCTCTTTACAGATCATCACCCTGCCTGGGACGTGGGGGGGGGGAGATGTGAGTCGTACTCCCACCACCCCCCCAGCTGCTCCGCCTAAATGTTGTATGGATATTTCTGAGCAGTGATGGAGGAGCCTTGCAGGCGAAATTGGGGGCAACAGACCAACAAAGCGGTTTGAGTGTGTTCGCCGTGGAAAAAGGATGAACAGTGTTTAATGGGTCTCGTGACATACGACCCACAATGTAAACAGACCCAATCTCCTTGAATTTTACAAATGACGAACAATTCATGTTTAATATCCGTGTCCAACCCTACACGGAAACATCTGTGTCGTCATGTAAACTTAATAACTTCAGCTGGTTTAAACCTTCCTTGTCTCTTTATTTTTTTAAACGTTGCAGCATTAATTAAATGTGCTTTATGGAACTTTCAATGAAATGCTGTTTGTTTATAAGTTTGCTAACCAGCTTTATCAAATGAAGCCGGTCTGTTTTTCCTCTGAAGGGTCAATGCAAACGTTGTTGCCTCTTCATCAACATTTAAGATAATAGAATAATAGAGATAGGTTACAATCTGTTCACACATTGGCAAGAAGGGAAAACATATGTATTATAATACACTGTTGATAAATTGACACACGCCAATTATTTTGGCCAGTGAAGGATTAATGTAAATCAAACAAATGCAATTTTATTCACCAGATAAATACCTGCAGTCTGTGTGTCAAACTGTTTCAAACCCTCATTACAGCTTACAGACATCTTTCCACATCCAGATATTTTAATGATTTTTTTAGCTCTGTGACAGATCAGGTCATCAGCAACACACATCTCATACTGTCACTTTTACAGGTACGTTAACGTCCCTGTTATGAGCCTTGCGCTGGTTTTAATCACATTATAAAATATGGAACATGGTCGTTTAAATGTTATTATTCCTGAATGGTTCAAACATCAGACACATTTGTTATCAGTATGTTCACCTATGGAGTCTGGATTAATATTTTATTATTTTAATCATCACATTATGCAAACTACAGTGCACATATGAAGTCAGTAAAACAAGGTGACAATTTCCTACAATGGATTCTTCATTCATTCATTCATTTGCATACGGTCCTATTGTATTTAATATCCACAGCAAGAGGATACCATTGTGGTGTGTTACGTGCAGGGCTGGATCGTGGACCCCGAGAGGCCCCTGGGCCAGCTTGCAAGTGACATGATATCTGAGGGAAAAATGTAATAGTGCAGATTTCAGCGAGAGATGGAAGCTTTTTTCGACTATGATAAAAGTGTTGCAAGTCCTCTGGGAGACGGACATCACGGGATGAAGGAAATAAAGGCTTTGCGGGGAAAAGTGATGCAGTGGTAGATTTGGCCCCAGACATAGGCTTGATGGCCGAAATTGTTCACTGTCGGCCGTGATCGTCTGCAGCCGGTCCACAATATCACATGATTAGTTATGCTGCCTTGTGGGAGAGCTTCTCAATTTCAGCCCTCATCTTTCGGCTCCATTAACCGGCAAAAGATGCCAAGGGGTGAGAGAGGCACATCTCTCAGGTGGCATCAGATGATTTGTGGGTCTCTGGATTTTGTGAGGCTCTCTGTCTTGCTCTAAACGGTACGTGGATTTGTCCAGGAGGTGAAAACACATCAGAAATAGGTCTAATAATTCACATTTGTGTGAAAGCACCTGTTAATGGCCTGGACATTTTCAAAATTGGACACCACCTCTGAAACGGCAACGGCGGCACCATCTCGTGCTCTGTCTGCCATTACCCATGCTGCACCGCCCGAGATGGGACCTCAGGTTGATAATAATGTTGGCGACGCCGCGAGGGTTCAGATCATGTAATCGCCGTGGTGAGTTCAATTACACGGTGTAAAGAACTGTAACCAGTTGGACCCAGAAAGTGAGAACTTTTTTTTTTTTTTTTGTATGTGTGACAGCCAAACAGAGAAGCTCAGTTTTCTTGACAATGGAGAGATTTACATAATTATACAGGGGCCAGATTACAAAAAAAAAGGAATCCCTGTATAATCCATTCCTCGCTCTACCCACACCGGTGTTATTAGGGCTGTCTGGACTACATGGTAAAAAGAGGAGGGACAGATGGAGACGAGAGAGGCGACGACGTGTAAGAAAAGGTTGTGAATACATCAACGTCCCACTGAGCCGACAGGACGTGGCGGCGTGAGCAGCGTCTGCACACGCAGGTGTGTGTCATGAGTGCATTTGTATGCTGTCGGCATCTGAAATCAGCAGCGTGGTGAAGATGAATGGCGCTATAAGTGAAATGTTAATGCCTAGAAAGGACAAGGACATATATGAGGTCCTTCACAGAATGAAAATTGTAAACCAACATGCTGGTTAGCTCAGACAGGGTCATGGAGAAATACAGCAATATGCAATGCAATGTTCTTTAATGCAGATATTGTTAGGCTGCCTGTGTCTGTGCCTGTTACTCATTACCACACCTGGGCTGACTGTCACACCTGAAGTTCATCCTGCAATCAAGCTACTCACTCCCAGCTGTATTTAACCACCAGTTCATTCAGCCGTTCTGTTTCTCTGCCAGACTGTCTGCTACCCGTCTTGGTAGTTTGTGGCCTTTTGTTATCCTCTGCTCTGGGTTTTTGGTTTCTGGTCTTGAGTCTGCATGTAGGGTCCTAATCCAGCCTAGCCTTGCCTGCAATCTTAACAAATATATGTTAAAGATATGTAAATATAGTATTATCAGGGCAGAAGTAATACATGAATCAATGTTAGATACGTACAAATGGATGAAAACTGTAGAGATGAGTGGATGTTCAGCAAACGTGTGCAAATGAGCTTCTTCACTCTTTCACCATGTCTACAGAAATTGCTTCTTACTTCTTTTCATTCATTTGAAAAGCACTTAGACACAATGTCTCCTCATCTCTGTACCATTAAAAAAAAAAGCTTGTAAGAGGCAGAGGCCACATACATGCTACCTAACCTCAGAGAGAGAGAGAGAGAGAGGGAGGGAGCACGCTGATTTGATTATCTCGACTCTTTAAAGTCTCCTGGAAATGTCAGCGAATTCATCAAAGCCGCCGTCTCCTTCATAAAGCTGTGATCAAAGGCATTCCCAACATACTGCGCCTTCTATATTGTTAGCTCACGGCTAAAACGTCTACATCTGCACAGCATTATTGGCTTTATGAGAGTTTCATAAGTGGAGACAGACCAAAATAACGGGGAGAGACAAGTGACATTTCCCCCCTCTCAGCTGCACCCTGGGCCCACCAACTCTCTGCTGCTTTTTGCAAATGTGTCTAATGTGCTCTGTGTGATATCACCCCTTTTTTACAAGGAACTCCTCTTTGTTTGCTCAGGCCGCCTCCCCCATATGTTACACTAATGGACTTTCTCTGTGCATCGCCACCTCTGCAGGATAAGGTGCATTTTTGCCCTGCCCGGGGTTAAACTGAGCAAGTAATCTTCATGGTTTTGTCGCTAAGTAAAGAAAGAGTGGTAATTCAGTGAGGGGCCACTGGGGTCATAAATCATCCGCGCTCTCAGGCACAGCATCATTAAAATACGAAATACTACTATACTCTCTCAAAAGAACCCTACATGTGGATGAAAGTATGGACAATGGATATGAATTTAAAGCCTCCCTGTGGAGTTTTCTTGTAAACAAACATCTTTCCATCTCGTGTCTCTTAATGATTCTCACTGTGTGTTTCCGTGAAGTGAAACAAAATGCAGTGACGGCGTAACTTTAACCTTTTATTTAGCACTGATAATTTAGAATAAATGGTTGACCAAAGTTCTGAAAGAGCATTTACCTTTCCTCATCCTGATTATGTTTGTTCATTCAGTGTGATTAACTTTATTTTCATTTACGGGCCAACTGCATGGCCTCAAAAGGAGACTTCCTCTACTTATAGTTCGATGAACAAACTGACGGGGAGAAACGAATATTGCATATGAATATGTTTTTCCTTTTAAGTTACACCTTACATATTAAACAGACAATGAGGTAGATAATTAGAAAAGAGAAAAACATGACAAGCTTGCTATCGTTCAGAAAGACCTGGCTCATTTCAAGTTGCCCTGAGGCGTGCTGTGGCTGGATTTAAATGCTCCTTGTAGCCTAAACATGGCTGGCAGCGACAGTGAGCAGGTGCAGAATTAGTTTTCATTAACGCCACGAGCCAAACGGGAAGTCAGGACTGAAACTGCGACCGTTTCTCTGTTTCACACACGCCACTGTTCCCTCTTCGGCACATTCTTAATCTTACCCACAACAGCAGTTTTCAAACCTGCGTGTGCGTAATGGCGTGTGTGTGAGTGGGAATGATGGCATTTCAAGACAAAGGTGCATGTGCAAGTCTGATTTATGAATCCAGCAGCCTCTCACATCAATCCCACCTGACGTGCAGTCTCATTAAAACAATTACCTTTTCGATATGAGGCGATGCACCGGAGTGTTTTCATGTGCAACCTTGGTTTTTATGTGTTGTATTACACACACACACACGCCTCCACCCCGCCTACTTCTCCTCCACCTACCCGCCCCGCTCACAGCAGGCCTCTCAGACCTCAGGCCACTTCAGCACATCAAAGAAACGTCGGTATGAACCCCCCCCATTTTCCTCCTTTCAGAATCGCAGCATCCCCAGTGGCTCAAAGTAACCCAGCACACCTCTTGTTTAACTTCTCTTTCTCTTTCTGCACCAGAAATGTCGAGCTATAAAAGGGTCAGTGGGCCTCCGTCTGATTTCTATCCTGAGCTTTCATTCCTGTCTGGGATGTCCCGACCGACAAGAAACATGTTTGATGTTTTCATCGGCTGCTTTGTGTGGGTACAGACGTTAAATATCAGCGTTATCTGCGTGCAGGGTTTCCACATTGCTGCTGATAAATGGGCTTGCACAGATGCTGACACCTCCTCATCTTCCACCCATCCCCCCCTCCCTGAGCTCCCTCCATCAGTTTGGGCAGCGTTATGGTTTTTGGTTTAGCGCGCCGCATCCTCGCCACGTCTGGTGCTGATTTCCAGGACACGGTGCCGAGGCGTGCCAGTAGGGAAGGGAGGTTTGGGGAGCTGTGGACGAGCTCCAAAGATCATATGAACATCACCAGAGAGCTGACAAAGAGAAAGGGACTCTGAGCTCAGGGAGGCATTCATCTGACTGTGTGGCACACCGCAGTGACGACTCCAGATGACAGCGCCGCGCCGCTCTCTGCTTTCTAGCAACGTTTTTCTCAGGAAAAAGCACTGAAGCAATTAGTGGAATGACAGATTTTTGCATTGACATAAAGTTTTCAGCCATTTATTTCAACGCAATATTCATTCATCTGAACATAATACAACAGCCCAATCAACAGAAAAATGTGATAAATGTGTTATTCACCAAGCAAAAAAGCAATAAATATCTGCTAGTTACAGCAAGATTTTCATCATTTCAAATTTTCCATGTTTCTGAAAACACTTCAACATGCTCTCATAACATTTTCATACATATCATGGACTAAACAATTAAACAGATTATATATTTATCACATGACAGTGTGACAATAATCACAACACCAAGACGTGAAAACTGAAGCAGCTACATGGAGCTGAGCCATCATTCGTGCTATTGTCTCCACCTTCCACCTCTGTATCTTAAAATATCTGCTGCGACCTGTTCGAACTTACACAGCGACAGGAGAGCATCGTTCAGTACGAACACATTTAGAGTCTGTCTGTCAGGCAGTCAGGAGTTAACAGAGCTCAGTGTACTTTAGCACATCAATGCCCCGAAGAGGATCTCAGATCTCCCAGCAGCCACGTCTGGCACTTTCATATAGGTCTGCTGGAGAGGTAACACATATATGGGCCAGAGAGATGGCCTGGTTGTTAGCTATATTTAGCAAGAACATAACAGTTCTGGGGTTATTTTAGTCTGCATGTAGAGACCTTATTTAGTGAGCTACAGGGCTGATTTGTATCTGATTCTTTAGTTAATATCTTCCATTAAAGAAAAACTCCTCGAGCCTCGCCCCTTATCGTCAGGAGGCTTCAAATCAAATGTGTCAGATACGAAGAGTGAAGATTACAGTCGAAAGGCAGCACAACTTTGTGTTTGTGCTGAGTTTTCATCATGCAAACATTTGTTTATCTGCATTTTCCCCTATCTTCCTTTATTTTTGGAAATGGAAGTAAAAATAAGGTGTTTTTTAACACTATTGTTTTTACAATAACCAACATTAAATTGACTTTAGCTTAAGTTTTACTTCTGGTCTTTTTGTCCTTTATAATATCTATATACTTTTGTACAGGACTGAACCACCTTCTAAAAATAAGGTGCTGAACATGAGTTGGAGTCTTTCTTTCAAAGATAAAACAGCAGTAAAACTGGCAAAATACTGCAAATTTTACACTTCCTATACTAAACAGACAATGAATAAAGTAACATACAATCATTCACGTTACCTCCAACACCAAGATCATCATTAGATGTTTTATCTTCATAATAAAGTACATGACTATCTTCATGATGCAGTAAAACTGTGTCCACTATAAACATTTGAATGCATTAAACCTCTAGTCATATATTTAATGATATATTCAGTTACTGATCATCATGAAGAGCTGAGCACTTCCAATACAGCAGCCAAAGGGCACATAATGTCACCTGAAAGCCGTGAAAGAACACATCAAAACCCCGCTATCATGTCAACATTCACAGTCAGTGGTGATTAATATTTCATTGCCGACATCAGCGACAGCAGTGGAGACATTATCTCTCTTTAACCTTTTGTGATCTGAGGGCGAATTTCAGCCCTGACATTAAAACGATCGCAGCACATATGGAGCTCCTCGTTTGTCGTTGCTGCGATAAAGAGCTGGATGACACCGGAGGCTGTTTCCTGGCTGTCACCCGCATCCCCACCTCACACATCACACACACAAACACACACCGCCTCAGATCTGCATCGCCCCTGTGATGTGATCTGACTCATCGGAGTGACTGTGGTGGGTCTGTGCACGGTTGTTACATAGGAAAAAAAAAAGAAAAAAGAAACAACCACATCCTCACTCAGCAGCCGCACATTTCCGAGGATCATGAGGAATTACAGCAGCCGCTGGTTTGGATCCAGACTACATGACTGCAAGACACATTCAGAGCTGGGCCTTTTTATTTATTTAGTTTCATTAGCAACCTTTTTTTCAAGACAAAACACTACTGAACTAACAATATTAGCCAAACAATTTTAATATATTATACTTCCCGTATGAAACTGTTATCACTAGTTTACCTGTTGCACTAACAAAAAACAACACACATTTCAGTGTAAGCCAACATTACAACTCCCTAGAAGTCCAAAAGTAGGGCTATCCTTGATATTATTTGTGTGGTTTTTAAACATTCAGTGAGAATTATCTGTGAATATTTGAAACTTTGAAGGGAGGGCATCTATAGTAGCAGGACTGTGGTTTGATTCAAACATCTGTTCCTATAATGCAGTGGTTCCCA
>JBAJHX010000011.1:5266256-5279353 GCA_037176925.1 Amniataba percoides | reverse complement strand
TTTCCTGCCGTTCTCCCAAGGTTGTGCTCTTATGATTTGCAGCTGGTCACATGCATGTTAAGTGGTCATTTTGGCTGAGAGGATGACAGTGTTGATTAGTCCAGTTGGTCCAGAGAGAAATATCTCGACAACTATTAGACGGGTTTACATGACATTTTGAATAAGTTCCAAGAGGATGAATCATACAAACTTTGGTGTTCCCCTGACTTTTTCTGTAGACTGTGGACTGTTTATACAATGATCTAATGGATTGCCATGACATTTAGCATAGATGTTCATGGTGCCTAGAGGGTAAATGTTCAAGTTAAACGTCAAATTTTTCATTCATCCTGTTAAATGTTTTAACTTTGCACTGGCTGAAAATTCACTCAGATATCTGTTATTCTCAGAGGATGAGGCCTGCTGACTGTGCCGCTTCCTCTTGCGTCACCTTGAGCATCGCCACAGGTTTGGCATTTTTGATTTGGCATCTCGACAGATATTGGATAGATTGACATCAAGTTTGAAGCTGTTGCATTCCTCACATGGTGACTGAGTACTGTTAATTAACAATAAGAACGATTAAGAGACTATTCAAAACAAAAAACTACACCTTCCCAAACATCAGCCAGTTGGCATGAAGGATGTAATCGAGTTGACATTAACAGTTTACTCAAAGCGCCACTTTGCCTTCGTGCATGGCTGTAGACTCTTACTGTTGTTTAATGTAAAAACTCTCTGGCAGCTGACAAACAGGCCGACACGTTCATGACTCACCCACACACACAGTGAGAAATGTGACAAGAAGACACTCCTATCTGGCATATGTGAAAAGGTTGAGCTCCATTGTTGCCTTTGGCAGCTCGGTCCCAAAACACAGGAACTGTTAGAAGAAAAGGGAATTAGAGCATCTCGTTGTCATATTCCTTTGTGCACACCTGCTTTCCAGTCCATTATTAATCTGACAGGTGACAAACTGTGTGCTTTGAAATGTTCAGGCTTCTGACTGGATGTCATTCCTCATCGGACATTTTTCTTGATTTCACACAAATAAGTGGTAACAAAATTTTAAAAAAGCTGTATAGGATTTTCTTTTCGACTTTGATTGCTTAGTTGACTTTGACTGATGAAAAACTATCTAAAACTAAGACCATTTTAAGCTATTCGACTTGTGACTTCCCGCATGTACGGTTTTGATAAATAGTTTTAATATTAAGCCAGAGATCCTTTTCCCGCTCTCCAGTGCAAAACAGAATAAATGTCTTAATCTGTCTGCAGTAACAGGCTTAGAGAGGGAAGGACACTATTCATCAGCATCTTTGTTGGAGCGAAGCGGCTCTTTTTTCATCTTGATTAAGAAATAAACTTGCTCCGATGAACTGTTATGGCAAACGCGACAACTCGATTGAGCAAGAGTGATCATTTATCACCCACATATTGCTTTTTACATGCAATCGACTGTCTGATATTGAACCGGGTGAAGTCAAGGCTGAGGTGGAAGCGAGCCGTTATGTTCCCCACAACAGCTCAATAAAGCAGAAGTCCTCGCCGCTCGCCCACAGGATGTCACACACAAGCTCTTGTGCGGGGAGACTCCTCCGTTAAGTTCCCTCAGTGTAATTCTGCAGGCTTCCCAAGTAGCTGGTGTGTGTGTGTGTGTGAGACACCGCTATCCTCAACCCCCACGCAGTTTTCCCATTTTCCTGCAGGACCAGCTGGGACGGACACAGACTGGGAGCGTGTAGATCAATAGGTCTAAACTGGTGGTGCATTGTTCCCCTCCGAATCCTCCTGCCTCAGACAATCAGTCATGCACAGCTGTAACATAGAGACAGGCTGAAAGCGAAACAATGGGTGTTTTTTTTCTTTCTTTTTTTTTTTTTGCAGAAAAAGCCGGTGCTGGACTCGGAGCCGAAAGTCTTGAGAAAAGAGGATGAAGAGAAGAACGTGTACCCTGTGGCGTGCAAAGGGCTTTGGTTTACTGACAAGCCCTTTAGTTCATTGTGAATGACCCGGTGCAACATGGGAGAAATGTGGCTTGATCTAAAATGCTGACACAAGTAATGATACACAACCTCAGTAAGCAAGAGTGGTTTAACTCAGATAATGCCCCAACTAAATTTAATAAAGCAAAAGTATGAATGTTTTTCTGTGAATATGTTCTTAATGTTACTTAAATCTGCATCATAAGCTTTTCTCATTAGCAGACCATCTTTTATTGTTTGTGCTGAACTTGGGACATGAAGTCATGGTGTGTGCATTTTTGTAAATTAGCGAAGACTTTTCACTAATAAATACCACTCTTCACTCCGCTCATCAGATCTTATTTCAATTAAACAGGAAATGTTCTCACTCTGGCTCACTGTTGCTCGTGGGAGAAAAATGTGGGAACAACAGGAAAATCTTTTCATGATTCTTTGTGGAATATTTCTGTGGTGAACGGCGGCGCGGCGTCCAAATAACCAGGAAAGTTCCTGGCTCGTGTTTTACTGGGCGCACAGTTTGCCAGTCGGCCAGCCGGTGCCAGGTTTCTAAGTGGATTTTGGCGAGAAAAGATGCAAAAGCAAATCTGACATTCAAACTGCTTTTGAATATTTGAATCTCCGTACAAAGGAGTTTTTATTTTCTGGTGAACTGGATTCTCTCCTCTCCAGTCTGGTTTGCCATATGCCTGATCCTCACGGTGGGCTACATCCAGACCACTGACCTCCTGCATCCCTCCTCTCCTTGCCATCTGCTCCCCGGCTTGGCCTTTTTGGTCAGGGGCCAAACGTTGCCTGACTCAACACATGTCTGAACATGTTGTCAGTAGAGAGTCCTCATCGCCTGCTTAAGCTCTAAATGAATCTCTTTCATTGCAATCATATCAGTCAGCATCATGCATGCTACAGAGGGCAGGAGCTCATCATCTGCTGGGGACAAATCAACTTTTGTTCTTGTATTCTTTCCCGTAACATGAAAATAACCAACTAGATAACCTCTTATGTAAGATTTCACAACCATGCCTGTGTTTTAGGTCCCAAAATCCTAATGACCCCAGTACTGTTAACATATACATGTATTATCATATAGAGTACAGCATAAATGGAGTATTTTAGGATCATCATAGAAATAATCTGCCTATATTTCAAACATGTACTTTTGCTGTCTATATATACTGTAGTTTGAAATATACTGCATAAACCGATCCAACCCTTACACAAAGGAATTCAGCACATAAAAAGGTTGGGTCTTGTAGTGTGTATTTGTAATTTGTGTTCAGTGCTAATTGGTAGAATATTGGCAGAACACAAGGACAATTTTATAGGCTGCTTAACTGCACACTAAGTCCACATAAAGACGAGATCGGATGCAAAAATGCCCTGGTGTTTGTGGTTTATGTCCATGAGAGAGTTTTGCTTTCTGCCTAAATACAGCTTTAATCTCATTTAATCTCGTGTATTATAGTCCAGTTCTGATGACAATAGGATTGTTTCAAATATACTTGATTTTACCGCTTCTGTCAGGCCCCATTATAAAAATACTTGACATCTTCCAGGACTTAAGCTTACACTAAGAAGTATGAAATTGATGTTTTAAAGTACACACAGGAGCCGTGTTTAGTTTCTCATGATTGAGTTTGCTCACTTTTTAATTTGTCAAAGTATACTTCAAAGATTTTTCTCCTCAGACAACAAGCTCTGCGACTGATCAGCTTGGGTGTTTTCCTCTTCGGTGGAGATTTTTGATATTTAAGACAACGTTTCAACTCCTCTAATTTGTCTTTCGCGATCCATTTCCAGAGCAAACTTTCTCCTCTTAAAAAAGCTTGCTCTTTCACTGTGAATGAAAGAATGTAAACACGATTACTTTGAGTACATAATGATTCTGCGGCAGTGGTTTCCTTTTCATCAGCCCAACAAATATGTATTTTGTGATCCAGCCAGCGAAGCCATTTACGCGGCGCCTCTTCTCTTCGCCTCTTTGAGGAGCCTCTCCTCCGGGCTTTAACCTTGTTAACCTCGCCGCTTCCTGTCCGGCAGACTTGGCTTCGGCCCACACACACTTAGGTCACCGTTAATTCAAATTTCAGCGCTTCTCAGTGAAGCATTAAGGCCTCTGAGTGCATGTTTGTTTATTTATTAGTTCATTTACAGTATCTCCATGAGCCGAGGACCCCCTAAAGATTAGAAAAACCGGAGCGTCACATAAAATCACTCTATGTGTGTGTGTGTGAAAGGAAGAGAAAGAGAGTGACTCCCACCTCCTGCTGAGTGTGTTTACTTCACCACCAACAAAAAAAACCACCCAGGGCTCCCACCTGCCCTGATTAGCATGAATCAGCTCCAGAGGGTCCCTGGCATACCCGCCACCCATCAACACCCCATCACACACACACACACTGTCACACCTCCCCACCCCAAACCCCACACTGTGCCACTTACTTTACATTGAGCCAAAAGATGCTTATCAGTTGTCGGCCACTCCTGGTGCGCTGCTGAACCCCCGCTGTGCGTTTGTTTTGCTGAGCTGTAACTCAATTCGCTTAAAAAATCACATCCTTTTGTTCGCGGACGTCCTTTTTTCTCCCGATGAGCTGTGAAAGATTCCATTTTGTTTGTTTTTTATTGTGAAAGAATGAAATTTCCCGTGCACGCTTTGATTTGTCTGAGTGTGTGTGTGCATGGAAATGAATAAAATCAGGCTTTCGTGAGCTCAGAGAAACGTCCCGAGTAAGAAACATCTGTCGCAGCCTGTAAAGAACAAGCAGATGAAGCTCGAGGTAAAGCTCGACGTCACCTGAACGTACTATTTATACCCATTTCAGAGATGGTTCATACTTAATGATCAATTTCTTAATCAAACTTGTCTCATCCATTTGCTGCCTCTCCCGTCTCAGGCTATTAAATCACAATTACATCCCTGCTGCGGCTGTTTGTTAATGGACCGTAATGTACTCGGATGCATTAGCTCAGCAGAGAGCCTCTCAAATTGTTTTTGTGCGCGAGAGGGGAGAGGCGGCTCTTGTGGTGAGGAGTCCACCCAGAAGGAATAAAGAAACAGAGAGGGATACAGTTTCCAGACATAAAAAAGTTCATATACAAATAACTTGATTACAGACAGAAATGCAAATTCAGGTAGAAGCATCTCCACACGGCCCCGAAACGGTGTGTGTCTGATGTCTCAGCGGAGGGGGAAGGCGGGAGGAGAGCTCCTTCGGGATCCTTCATGTGCTGATGGAGCAGCGGGGGGAGACACAGCGTCATTAGCATAACTGTTTACTGAGCCGATCAACCTCCTGCCAAGGTCAGACACGGACCAATCAGGTGTCAGCCTCCAAATAATTTTTGTTTCATCTCCATGGCAACATTTAGGCACTTTAGAATGACTTTTAAAGTTATTTATTTGAATGGCTGAAGCTGTTGGATGTATCCGAGACCAAGGAACTAATAGTTCACGTTAGACACATCAGCGATGACATCATGTCTCACCTGATGAGAGAGAGGACGGACAGGCAGGTAGTGTTAATCTTTACAGTCTGTTACCCCCTCTGTTCCTCACAGGGTTTTTTCAGTCCCTTTGGTGTTGTTCTCAGATCAGAATTGAAATTCTCAGAACTATTTGTTCAGCCTCCACATCATCTCTTCACTCGAGCACATCATAAAAGCCTTTTCTCATTCTGCTGAAAAAAACTCATGCAATTATACAACTGTCTGCAGTTTCTCATGTTATCAATTATCCTGTGTCACGTTGATCGAAAGGTATCGTACTAGTTCTCCATTGAATAGTTATACAACCCAAAAACATCTGGGCATTAGTTTCATGCATAAGTCATTACATGGAAAATGGATGAACCAGTTGTCATCTATCAAGCACATTTTCTAGACTTTTCTCTACAGCTTTTTTTTTGTAAATGTGTCCTGAATTGATGAATTGTTCTCAGGTGAGTCTTGACTTTCACTAACGACCCATGTGGATGACAGTCTGTGTCTGGACAGACCGGAGGTGTAGAAACACTTCACTGTGAGTCCCTGTACAACACTGCACACACAGTTCTGCCTGATTTCTACTTTTTTGTACTTTGTGCTCTGGAGTGCTGTAAAACAGTCTTGTCTCTTTCTTTTCTCTTGCAATCAATCTCACACATACTTTGTCTGTATGGCAAATATCAGTTTCACTGGTATAAAGTGCAGCCTTGTACATTTTCAATCACTGTCATCAAAACTTGCAGAACATGAGAAAGTACCTGTTATATGTTGCATGTTATATCCACAGTGTGGCTGTGCATTGTGTCATTCTGATGGCACCAAAATCTTCACTGAATTTTAAGCAAGTTCGAACATTTTTGCTTCCTTTTTTATCTACTCTGTGTATCTGTTGGTGGGCGGCACATTGCTGCATTCGATTGGGATAAAAAGTTGTATTGAACATTGTAAACATTACACCTGCTTCACATCAATGTGTTCGGGCTGCTTTGGGCTGAAAACACCTGTGCATGAAAATAACTTCACAGAGCTGCTCTCATTAATTGACTTAAAACCCTCAGATTTAAAGCTACATTAACATTCATAGTCTGACACAGGTGTATTGTTTTGTTGTCATTTATTCACCAAAATAGAAAAGAACTCAAATCTCTGCTTTCACAGTCCAGTTTTTACACTTGCCATTTGCAGGAAGCAAAACTGATGTTTTTCCTGGCAGGTTTGTACAGACAGTTTACACCCTGTACACACCAACAGCCACAAATACACGGTACAGTAGGTGGGTGCATTTGCTATTACTACACTTTGAGACAGACCATTTGATTAACATTAAATGCACTGACCTGTTCCAGCAGTAGGGCTGAGGCACATGCGTCTAATTGGCTGCACTCAAGATTTTTTCTAAAGCCATTATGTAGATGTGAACATACGATGAAGTGACGGGTCAAAGTAGCTCTGTATTTACTCTCCCACTTTAAGCCTGATAGATAGTATCTATTGAGCCAATAAAAAAAAAAACTTTCAAGGTGAGGTTGTCCAAAATACACACACAAATGCACACACACACCCGGAAACGTCTGGAATCAAACTGTGTGGAGATTAGAGGTGAGTCCACGGGGTAGCACAGACAGAGCTTATCAGCTGTGTGCAGCCTACTGACTCCTCACCTATCAGTCATCTCTAAGCGAAGCCAAAGATTGAGGATGGATCACAGATGGAAGACGCCACAGCAACACTATTATTAGAAACCTTATTAGAAAACATTCGCATGCATGTTACCACAGAGCAGCCGGCGGATACTGGATCTTCTGGGGCAACAAAAGTTCGTTTTTTTTTTCAACGAATGTGCGCATTCGGATCAAGGTGAAATAAGAAAACTGCGGCGCTCCTTTGTGCATTTGAGGAGATACCTCTGGTGACGGCGTCGGTGCAGAAGAGAGCTGGATAGCCATTGAAAAAAAAATTCAAGGCTCTTCTCTTAACACTGGGACACAAAGGAGTGCAACAGTTCCTTTTTTCAATTCAGCAGAGAAGAAAGTGAATTTGTGAGTAAGCTGACTTTAGTTCAGACTCTATAAGCCAACATAAGGCACATAACTTTTTCTGCCATGATGGATTACGTTTGTTGAAAACACAAGATAATTGTCTTGTTAATTCATCGTTGCATATGGGAGAGAACAGACGGAGAGGCGGGCTTGATTGCGCGCTTTAGTAAAAATTAACACATCTGACACTCTCGTGTGAATAAAGAGATATGAGTAGCACCCCAGCACATCGGGTTTGCGTATCCATGGTGCACTTTGTTTGAAAATCTCCTTCTCAGCACCATGAGCGGAGTGAAGCCTTTTAGTTCAGTGAAAGTGTGTCTGAGCACCTCCTAACATAGGAATCCTGTACAGCTGCCAGTTTTCTCCCCGAGGTGCTCGACAGCCAAAAGCAATTAAACCTCAGCGAGGTTATGGATGACTCAAAGTCCCCGCGAGGTGGGGGCCCAAAAACTGAAACTCAATTAAACAAGGGGAACAGTGTACCGCCGCTGTCATCCCGCACATTTCAAGGCGAACTCTCGGGATTTCCCCACCATCTGGAAAATTAAGAAATAACCCAACGAAAAATCCCGATGGCGTTTTACAACATCCTGTGTCATCTAATCAGGTATCTTAAAAACACCTGAAAGGTCACGTGTAGGTCGTTTCTTAAAAAAGCACTACAAATTTGGAAGTTTGTTATGATTAAACTGAAGCGATGGATATGGACCCTGGTGGGAAATGATCTCCACCCAAAAAAAAAAAACGAGCATACTGTAAAACATTCCCTCCATCCAAAAATCATCCAACAAAGGCAGATCCAGCTGCAAAATAATTCAACATTTTCACTCCCTCAGGCTACAAAAAAGAAATTTGGGTGTTTCATACAAGATTGCTGACTTAATATTACATGATTTCTGGGTAATGATGCTCCGAAAATTCAAATGGTTGCCACTCGGGGCTGCCGGGATGTGAGACTGTCTCGAACATCAAGAATATTCAAAGAAATAATCTTTTTTTTTTTTTGCATGTCGAATGAAGCCTGCGAGGGAGTGAAAGCTTTCCAGTCTGAGAACGCTGGACCATCATCAGACCTTTCCCCTCCGATTGTTACTCAAGTGTGTTTCAGTTCTGTATTGGTCAGCCTGAGTGTGCCAAGTACAGTTTACTGAGGTCATACTGTTGAACGTTTGTCAACTAAACTCATCACATTTCAAGCACTTGAACTCTCTTACTTCCATTTGTAGCATCTGTATGTGAAACTGCGTAGCCTGGAGTTTGCTGTAAATCGCTGAAAAAACCAAAAGCATGAGAGCAAACAAATAAGGAACAGGTGAAAGCTTGAAACGTGGCAGACATTATGGCCGAAGTCCTACTGTATTTGCTTCAGGGCCACTCCTGCAAACTGTACCAAAGTACCAAAGATTCACCGCCTTGTGTTTACCTGCTTCAGAGAGGAGGCTTTTCTGATCAAGGTTTCTTGTTGTTGTCGCTGATTTCTGACATCTTAAATATTAATTAAATTATTAAAATACGTGAAATGCTTTCCGAATGAGAAATCATACCTTTGTCACATTTTAATGGAGAGTCTGTCTTTGTGTGACTGAGCGTAAGAGGAGTTTGGCTCCGGCTCGACGTGGATGTCAAGGCTTTTTTTTTTTTTAACGAAGGTTGGTTAATGTGTTTTACATCATGCAGCTTACACTGACTGAAGAGGGGAGCTAAAAGAAAAGCAAACAAAGAATGACTTGCTTCATTTAGTTTTATTCTAACCATCTGCTGATTTAAAACATGATCATGTTGACACAAAAAGACAAAGAGGCTTTTTTGGCTTTCGGTTCAAGATGAGGAGCATGATGACAACAAAGATATTGATAATGAGTTTAATTGCTGCAGCATTAATCAACAGCTACACGTATATCAAGCCAAAATTATGACACAAAAAACTTTTTCCAGGAAATTTGCCAAGGACAGTTTTTCCTGTTGCTACTGCCAATAATATATGCTGTGTGCACGAAACCCCCCCTCTCTCGCACACACTCAAAACACACCAAAAAGAAGTGCCTCAGCATTATTAATAATGGATCAAAGGAGAGCATGTAACCCGGCAGTCGTCCATGTTGGCTTTGCATTGATCCATGTAAAGCATTTGATTCATGGGGAGCGCTGATACGTGACCTTGTGGATTGGATTAAAAAGAAAAAAAAAATCATCTCACATTCAGCATTGATCCATGAGTCCATCCTGAAAATTGGCCCAAGCGTGGTGACATGTGGGACGTGTCCTCCGACGCATCAGGACAAATAAATACAAAAGAGAAAAACTGCAGGACTGTATTTGATTTTTCAAATTTATTTAGCAATGAAATTCAGTTTATTCCTGACAGAAATGGTGCTCAGCTTAAATACCTAATATAAAGCCAACTTTATTATCCTTTTTTTATAAGTTTTGGAGAAGTAGTGAAAGACAAGTTATGAAATGACATATTAGACTCTTCTGATGAAAAAAGAAAAGAGTTATGAGACCAGAATCTAACCAAGGTCCAGCTTGCATTCAAAATCTCACATGCAGGAATCTAAAAAGATTTTCTTTCAGTATACACTTTACCTGAAAGCCTTTCTAAGTGTGATTAAAGCAGGTCAGTTTCCAGCTCAGACCTTTAGTCAGTCTTTGACAAACTGCGGCTTTAACTCCATTCAAAGTCTGCTCAGTCTTTCACAGTCTTGAATGAGATTTTGTTCAAATGAAATTGAAATGTGTTTTTCCGAGGAAATCGTAAAAGATCTGTGGACTTATATGGTAAAAATGACACATTAATGAAAAGCATGATTTTTAATTTAATGTATTTTCTGCATTAATAGTGTCCCTATGTTAGTGTGGGTGTGAATTTAACTGACTGTGTCGAAATGTCCCAAACACATCATCATTTTAAAAACCAGACATCTTTATATTTCATTGTTTTCTAACACAAATCTTAGTTAAGGAGGTAGTTAGTTCACTCTCTTGTTGAAGGAAAATACTTGAGATGCCCAAGTACACGCCTCATGGAAAAACTCCAGTTACACACACACGCAGGAATCAATAGGCCTACTTCCTCCAATCTCCTGTATCAGATGACTGCAGTTTGACCACATCCTGCCGAGACTCAATTCATCTTTTACTGAAGCATGTAATCAATATTTGTTTACTGGAGGGGGAAAAACATTTATCTAATGAATAAAAGAACTGTTTCCTCATCAAATAATAATAATAATTAAAGAAAAGCATTTGTTGTAAGAGGTTACAGTGATAATGCCATTAAAATGTGCAAGTTTGAGCCTCCAAAAAATTTAAGAAGACTAAAATATTGATGTTTTTTTACCTTGTCTTGTAATGTGACTGACATTTAAAATGTCACTCTAACTGTAGAAAATATTAGCTGGAGTAACTTGTTGCAGGATGTGTTTCTTCCCACTTTGGCCTCCCCTACAATGAGGCTTCGCAGCGAGCACGAGTCTCTGCTGGGTGACTCTTTGTAAACTGAGCTCATCTCCTCTCAGATCTTTAACTGCGGGAGGCTTTTCGCAGGAAGTGTCCGCCCCACCTCCCGCCGTCACCCCCGTCCTCCTCTTCCTCCTCCAGCTCGGCTCTCCTCTTTCCTCCTCCTCGCCCTTCGCCTTTCCTTCCTCTCAGCCGGGACTCAAACTGGCAGAGTTCAAAGGGGAAACGGAGAAAAGCAGGGCCGGTCTCTTTAAACATCCCGGTAGTGGACTTCCTTTTAAAATACATTTGATGACTATGAATACTCTATCTATCCATCCATCCCTACTGCTGTTATATTCTATTTGTATTTATTTTATTTTTTTTTAATTTTTTTTTTGCACATTGACTTAAAAGATCATTCAGAATCAGTTTCACTCTTTATGCACTGGACCTCAAATACTGAATTTAATCATGATATGCAGAGATTTCATGTTGAGTCTTATCCAGATATGTTTTTTTCTGGGCCAAGTTGAAATAAATGACTGCAAATGGTACAAGGATGTCCTGTGAGAAACTATAAAACGTAAGTGTAAGTGCTGCATGAAACGCATCATGAAGGAGAACGATGAATGAATTTACTGAAATCATTCAGAAAAAAAAGCTTTTGCACTGCAGTTTTTTTTGTAGCCTGACTAATGCAATAACAGAAAGATAAGAGAAAGGTCATACGTATAAATCATGTGAACAAACGGATCAAAGCATATTGATCGGCTGATATGAACACCTGCAGACAAAAAGCTCCACACACGAGCTGCAGCGGTATACATTTCCATTTCCTTTTGATTAATGGCTCGGTGTCCCCATGTGTGATGTCTGATGTGTTTTCCTTCTTGCAGCAGACTTCTCTCTTCATCTCGTTTTATTGTGATCTCTTAAAGTGCGCTGGATGTTAATTAGAGAGTTGATTGCAAATACTTCTGTTTGCATTATGTATGTTATGTGCGGCCTCTTCTCTTTGTGCCCTTTGCGTTCTTGTGCCTTTTCGTCTTGCCTTCCTGCCCAGTTGATTACCTGCTCTGCCCCAATTAGTTTCACCTGTCCCGTTCGTCTCCTCACCTGTTTCCACTCCCCTGTCCCTCACAGTGTGTATATATACCGGCCCCTTTGCTTTGTTCTCTGTCACGTCGTCTATGTAATGTCGCCGGTCTGTTGGAGAAGTGGCACGGCACGACTCTCACTTGTTAGTCAAAAAATGACTTTGCGCTACAGTGTAATGCCTTTCTGTGAAACAGCGGTGACAGAAAACATAAAACTGGCACTACATTGTCAGGAATTCACTGACAGAAAAGCAGAATTAATAATAAATACTAAAGGTTTGAAGAAAACATGCACTGATACATCTAGAAATAGGAGGCTTCTGAGACTGTCTGGAAACAGGAAGTTTCAGAGGCACATGAGATGACTCAACTTTGCTTCACTTTTCAAGGGTACGCTTGAAGTCATCGCACAAAAAACCCCCAAAAAACGTTATTTAGATGAACTGATTTGATTTGTGCCGAAAAAGATCTGGGCTGTCATCCCTCCATCCCTCTACCTGTTTTCCTTTTTGTTTTTTCTTTTCTCCGCACTTTATTGTCCTCATGTTCTCGGCACAGAACCCGTGTGGGAGCGAGGAGCCGAACATCAAGAGACCCTCGTCAGATGAGTCTCTTTAATAGTGCAGCGGGAAAAAAGTGACTAATTAAAAAACGCTGCAGGTGCGTCCCGGCTCTTCACTCGCCTCTGATGAAAACAAAATTAGTTGCGGAGAATGAACTGAAAAGCATTTAATTGCTTTTAGGGATCCCTATGTACAGCCACAGAAGATCAATTAACACCAAACTCCTGCGCGGCTGCGCTGGCATTCGGAAATTATACCCTGTAAGGCTGCAGACGTACGTGGAGTTCAGTCTTTGTTTCTCAGCGACGCTGAATTGCCGCCATGTGGGGATTTGAAGGTGGTCGGGTTCAGTGCGAGGCTGAAGGTAAGATTTCATTGAAGACTTTTTTGGATGTTTTGAGCATTAACACAACAGCCAACACATTGCGTAGGATGTGGGGGGGGGGGGGGGGGGGGGGGGGGGGGGGGGGGGGGGGGGGGGGGGGGGGGGGGGGGGGGGGGGGGGGG
>JBAJHX010000011.1:5186587-5266156 GCA_037176925.1 Amniataba percoides | reverse complement strand
TGCTCTTCCGATCTTGCGAGGCTGAAGGTAAGATTTCATTGAAGACTTTTTTGGGTGTTTTGAGCAGGAAAAAAAAAGAAAAAACAGTGTGGAAAAGAGAAACCCCCCCACCCCCCCCCCCCCCCCTCCTTTACCTACCGCAACTGTTTTTAAGGTTCCTCGTCAGCCGGGCTGCTTTGATCTCGCTCCGGGTTTGACACGTTAGTTATTATCTCCTGTGTGTTTTCTACAGACTTCCTACACACTGTTGGCGCGAGGGGGGTTGAGTGGAGGGGGGGGGTGCGTTTTCTTTTTCTGTGTGGATGTGAAAGCCAGAGGATGGCAGTGGGAGTCTATCCAGAGGCTTATCCAGCAAAGTCGCGTTCGGATGCTCCTTTCAAGTCGCCGCGAAAACTTGCTGACATGTTGGAAAAGTGTGTGTTAGTGGAGCCGGATGAGCAAAAGGACAGAGGGGAATACGTTTGTGTTTAAAAGTGTTTAAAATCAGTCTGGAGGAGTGTTAACAGATGAGGCCTGGCGTTATTTTGTGTTCACATTCGTGCATCGTAAAGGAAAACTATATTTTTGTCAACAAATCTCAGAAAGCACCAAAACCGACACGTTTTTGACCTCCGAGGTCTGCAGGTGTGAATGAGGGCGTGGAGGTGATATATGGGTTTGGAACTGCACGAGTCAGGCCTTCATGCAACAGACCAGAGTTTGCACCGACTCTTAACTACCTCTTGTCTGTAAGCACGGTCCTTCCCACCACAAATCAAGTGTTTTTAGACATAATTTATTTGCCATGACCATGATCTCCTTCCCCTAATCTGACCATGTCATTGCTATCAACGTCATACTGTTGATAGTGAGAGTGTGAAATGAAGTTAGCATTCTACCTGAAAATGTAAATATTTAAAACAGTAAACTGTGTGCTAACTTCACTTTTAAAACAAGGATAAATCATTTTCTTAAACAGCAGGGCATCCGCATTTTAGCAAAAGTTACTGAGTAATGAGAAAATTGTGTATTTGTTGGGGACTATTTTTAGTGGTGCATTAATCCACATTTGGTGCCCTATGAGCATTTCTAACAGCAGGAGAGTGTGTGAGAGATTAGCTCAAAATAATGAACCGTGCGTGCGTTAATATTAATGAAGGAGCGTCTCACTACTGATGTGTTTTTAATAGTTTCTGTACAACGGTGGAGCAGAGGAGGAAGAAATATCAGGCTTTGGGTTTGTTTACGCCAGCAAATCCATCAAGGATCATTTCCCCCCTTGAATTTTAATCCTGATGCCCAGTGAAAACATCATCAAATTGTGTTTTTCTTTTGTTTCTGTTTCTTATTTTAGATAGAAGTGAGGATAACACTTTCCTCAGAGAGCTGAGCTGAGTTCACTCTCCACAGGCTAAACGAACTGAATGAAATCAATTTTGAAAAGTGCTTCGTCACAAAGCTGAAAAACAGGCTTTTTGTGTGTTCTGGCTCATGAAAGGCTGACATTTTGGAGAGAAATAAAAACAGAAAATGGAAAAATATACACACAGAACAGCCAAACAGTTAACTGAATAAATGAAAAGAGATAAAAAATGAAAGAAATCCAAATAATTTTCGATTTGTGATGTGATTCCTGACTCTTGATTCTCTGGTACCGTTGCCTTTTTACGAACTTGTATTTGAAAAATATAAATGTACGGTAGAATTTAGTACTCACAGATTTTACAGGTTTACAGGTGTGAAACCTGAATAACAACAAGATGTTTGTGAGGACATCTGTTTCAAACGCACACACACCCTTTTGCCAGAGTAACAGGAGTTTGTTGACAACGTGTGTGTGTGTGTTTGTTCAAGCTTGTTTGCACTGGTGGCTGTAAACATATACCAAATAAAGATAAAATAGAAATGAAGGAACAGTTTTCACGGCTTCTACAGAGCTGACTTAGAGAACTGTGCTGCGTATTGTGCATAGTAAACTGGGTGCGTCCAGAAATAGTCGTAATGTGTTTGTGAAATCATCCGACACAGCAAGAGCAGCTTGACTAATTTAAACCTGAAATCCTGAACTCCACTGACTCACAAACGGCGGCACGGAGCGCAAATATGACAGCGAGTTGTTGTGACTTCACTTGTACGAGACTGAGACGATTTTTCCACGCTGGTGGAGACCCAGATATGTCATATCTGTGATGTGTTTTATAGAAGACTTATCTTTTCAAAGTCTGAAGCTGCAGACTTTTACTCCAGTGGCTGAGCATTTTTCCTCCGCGATAGATTTGCTTGTCAGATTGTGTAAACATGACGTCCTCCTCTCCTCGCGCGCAGCTCACTCGCACGTACACACATGCGGACACACACACACACACACACTTTGCCCTTTGGTTGTTCTAACAATGTCATTGGAAGTGACCTGAAATGTCGCTGTTTGTGTTTTCACACGAGAAGGTGGACAGTAGGTGTTTTTGTTTCTATACTTACATGTGTAACTGCTGTCTGAATTATGTTCTGTGTTTAATCTTTTTGTTCCTTTTTTGAGTGAAGGAAGCGATGAAAATCATTTCTTGTTTTCACTGAGTTCAGGTAAAATGTTTTCTACTCCCAGGCCTTCAGTGTTACAGTGTCAGATCTAATCTTTATATTTATCATATTGTTCTTATATTACATATTATACCTACATACACAGCAGGATACTGAAAGTGTTATTTAATCTGCCACTGAAAATAGTCTACAGCAAATGCATTAGTCACCTCCTTTCTGAGTAAAATTCTTAAAGTGCCAGCAATTATTATTTTTTGTTTAAAATGAAGCTATATGCTTGTGATTTGTTTTTCAAATATTCACATGTCCTCATGTTGACAGTATAAAAAACATAAAATAACCATATTTATCATTCAAGCTGCATTACAGGTGGCTGTAATATTCTGTATGTGTGGTGTCAGAGAAAATCAACATAAACATGGCCTCTCTTTAAACTCGTGTTCAGGTTTTGTTCTCCACCAGCAGCACAGCTTTTAGTGTGACAGTTGAAAGATACCACAGAGAAAAAAAGGCACAAAATGACTGGGAGCGAAGCATGTTTCTCATCTCAGGGACTCTCTGTCTCATAATTCATCCATTAGCACCAGATGCAGCATTTACAGTCAATGTTGTGCTTTTGAATCATGCAGCTTGCAGGCAGAGGAGGGAAGGATAAATCTTATTCTCCCAGCTCCTTTTTTTCTTTTCGTTCTGTGATGACGCAGTGTCAAATGTTTTTGGAATCGTTTTAAATCTAATTTGATTATTTCGAGGCGTGAAGACAAAAGCCACGATGGCAGGTCTTGTTTAAGCGCCTGTTCCTTTTCTAAGTAATTAGAAGAAAATGGCATCTGCGGCCCCGAGACGTATGTTTTGGCACTTGTGTGGGAAACTCTTAACGCTCTTTCTTTTTCTGAGCACATTAAACTCCACAGCTGAACAAAAGTCCGGTGCCGACATCAATAGAAAAGTGAAGCAGAATTGATGGGATTATTTTTGCTCACATGGCTGTGGAGACTGGCGGCGAAAAGACAGAAAGGCAAAAACGCCAATTAACTATAACTCATTGCAACCAGGGAGGACAAAAGCAAGAGGCAAGCACTGCTGTAAACTGTACTTTGTCTGCGTTGTCATCCACAATAAGTGAATGTACAAGCTCTTCTGTGTCTGCAATCAGTTTTAACTCCAGCTGCAGCTTTTCACCATGAAAGTGACGCTTTGGGCTCTTTGTGGTTTTCTTTTGTTTTGCATGTTTTGTTTCAGGGTTCTGGGCAGGTTTGCTCTGTCGCAGGCAGGAGACGGTGGAGTCGTCACACCGGCTTGTTTTGTGGAAGACAAATCAGGATTAAGGCAGAGGGAAGGTCGAACATGTGTGTGTGTGTGTGTGTGTGTGTGTGTACGGGGCATACGTACCTTTACGGCTCCCAGGAGACAGAAGATGTAACAGAGCCAGCAGATTGGCTGAGTCACAGACGGAAAGAGCAGGTGCTGTGTGGGAGTTAAGCATCTTACAGATTTACATGTTTGGGTCCTTTTCACCTCCAGTGTTTTGGCAGCTGGAGTTCGTATACATGCAGGGACGAGATGACCCCATGAAAAAAAAAAAGCATGACAAACTGAAAGGAAAAACATACAGAAACCACCCAGTCATACTAGACCTTTAAACTGCTCTCTGCTAAAATGCTATGACATTTTAGCTTTGTCAAACTGAATCGCACAGATTATTTTTGGCTGCTGAGTAAAGCCCACTCTCCTGCAGCTCTGCAGAGGCAGCAGGCTGCTGTCTCCGGGCTCGGGAACGTCCTGCTGAGCGGCAGCCGTGCCCATGAAAAAGAGACTGGTCTTTTAATAAGAAACTCATTACTGGCCCCCGGTGGGTTTCCTGCAGGAAGAGAGAGGGCTTCCACAGGGAGAAGACAAAGTGCAGCGCCACGTCGCCGCTACCGTGAAGGCGGCTGATTCGGCAGGTCAGCGTGATCTGCGGATTCCTGATCAATGAGAGAAACAGCCAGCTGCTGTTTGCCCACCAGAAGCTTCTGGAAACCTCCTGGGTGTTGTAGAAACTCATTTGCATAAGGAGGAGACATACATCTTCCCTAGAAGAAGACACAGACGAGATGAGGACTCAAGATTACTCCTGCCTGTTTGAAATGTGCTCTGTGCTTTAATGATGTAGCAGCTATTGTGCATATTGTTCACCTTACAATAGAACATAAAATTGACTATCTAAGTGTGTAGCTTCACACCCTTGAGTGTGCATTTCTCATGACAGTGGCTGAGTGACTGCATTTTCAAACCACATGTTCATGCACGCTCACATGTATGAGCTTCGGCACACACCGTATGCATTTTCATCAGGGTGGAGGAGGGTTTTATCAGCATCCAGCACACCTGCTGTGCAAACAACACCATGGATGCCACGAACGTCACATTTTCATCACTCTGACGGAGACACAGTGATTGATTGACACACGTACAAAGATGTCGGTGTTGAAGTGTGACAGGTGGGGCACTGTTTATGTTTTTATGTTGGGTTATGTCAGAATGAGTTGGACAGAAGGTGATACATGTCAGTGTAAGCTCTTATTGTGGTGAAAATAGTTTCAGATATGTGTTGGGACACCCAGCTGCTGTCCTACTCGGGCTACAAACATTATCTTCATAACGTGTTAGTGATTTGTGGTGATACGAAATGACAAGGTTTTTGGAATTTATCTATTGATATTATATGAAGTGATGTTATAAACTATTTTTATTCTTGCCGAATAATAAGTAAAACTCACATTTCTTCTCTTTTCTAAAAGAAATTTAGGAGAATACAGGTCAAAAGAAACAAATGATATCCATATATGTAATTGTAATCACAGTTTAATATTACAACTTTCAAATGAAGTTTTTTTGAAAGAAGTAAACCATATTAAAGCTTTAAAGTAATTTGCTGCTGTGCAACTTTAAGATGAAATGTAATCTCTTGTTATTGTTTTTATTCTGGCACATCTGGTGTGGCTACATTTAATCTGTTCCTATCACCGGGGACTGCAGCGTTGTCAAGCAAATTAGATTTGGAAATGAGACTCCATGAATTTCTCTTTCAAACGAGCAACGTGTGAAATTGCAAAATCTGAAACGTGGAATTCCCAGTGGCTCACTTTGTCGTCGTGGTGATATTTACTGAGGGAGCATCCAGAGGCTGAAGAGGCATGAAGCATTGATTGAAGTGTGCCTCGTATTTATGCCGTACGACCGCTGCCTTCTCCGTCTTCCCAACACAAAGTGAAAAGCCTGCGTGCTGTGAGCAGGTGAGACTTTTTCCTGTTCCTGTCTCCTTTTCCCCCTCCTCTCCTGGCCCACCTGCCTCCAAAGCTCTTACTCAGTGTTTGCGCTCGCACTCTGCAAATGGAAAAGTTTTAAATTAAATATACTCTGGCAATGTTTTCTTGGGAGTTTTATGACTCTGAGACATCACACAGTATATTGTTCCCTGCTTCTACATTGCTTGGCTTAATTTCCAAATTATATTACAAAAGCAATGAAAACGTCCTCACAGTGTTCGTAGTTTGGACGTTAATAAAGCTTGCATTTGCCTTCTTGACATGTCACAGCCGACTGCAAACTGCTGATTTAAACACTGGAGCCTCATTTGGTAACTTTTGTTCGTAAGCACAAAACTTGAGAGCGGGAACTTTTTGATAGATGTGTGCGTCGGCCCAATTTCTGCTTCCAGCAACACAAGTGCGCTCCCAAACCTTAATCTCCTCTGTGTGCTTAGATGAATACCGAACCCCCCTCTGTAAACACTGGCAGCACTTCATGTTTGTTAATAACGTCTCGGACAGGGTGGGAGATATCA
The DNA here is from genome assembly GCA_037176925.1 of Amniataba percoides. Lineage (NCBI taxonomy): Eukaryota > Metazoa > Chordata > Actinopteri > Centrarchiformes > Terapontidae > Amniataba > Amniataba percoides. The sequence goes on along the minus strand of JBAJHX010000011.1, from coordinate 5,259,810 downwards.
TTTCTACTCAACTTTGAATAAAAATTCAAGACACGCCACTGCACAGGTAGTTTGTTTAATGCTTTAAGTGATTACACTGCAGGAGAAAGAGAAACCATCCAATGGCACTATCCTGCATGTCTCTTAGAAAAAAAAAGTGATGGATGTAATGTTAAGAAAAGCACAAAAACGCTGCTCTCCTCTGTTGTTGTTCACACTTTTGGACATGAAAGATTTTAGCAGCTGCTGCCGATACAGTCTGACCTGATGGATTCAACGCTCAATATGTCCCACATCATTACAAAGAAAGTCGCTTCATTTTACGCTTTTTATCTGCCGCCCGTCTGATTCTCTGTGTGTGTCTGACAGCACGGCGGACTGATCTGTCTGCAGTGAGATCGCTTCACATTTGAATTTATTTAATCTTCTGATAAACGCAGACCCCGACTGTGACAATGATAAAGATAAGTGCTGAAATTTAATCACCATCACGCAATGCAGCACCAACACATAAACAAAAGGCTTATCAGGATACATCGAACTGTTTCATATCTGGTGGCAGAAAAGATGTTTGATATTTTAGCTGTTTAAAGTGGACGTGCTTTATAAATATATCCCTTTTTATTGTGGCTCTTTAGCTGCTAAATGCTCATCAACTGTTTGGTGCTGATCAGGTTTTTGATACTGATGAGAGCTGTGAGAGTCAACTAGGGCCGAGGGGACCTGCAGAGTAAGACAGGATCATTTTCTGTGGAATTGTTACCATGAGCAACTCTTTTAATTTGATGCACAGTCACCGTACTGATTGTTGATTTAAAAATAAAACATTAATTAGAGCTGCTTTAATGTTGGATTTTTTTTTCATTAAAGTTACGGTCTTAAGTTGTTATTCTCATCTTTAATTAGCAGTGTTGAGGGACTGGACTGCATTGTCATTTGTCCACATATACCAAACTACTGTACTGTTTTGTTTCTAGCCTTCTTACACATCAAAGGGATGTAATTTTTATGAGACCCAATCCAATTAGTGCCAAAACATAGCTGGATTTAAAAAATTAGCTCAATCTTTTCACCCTCTCAGCCTCGCACAAAATAAAAAATGGAAACAAATACATCCAGATTTTTTTACTCTCTCAGTCTCCTACTGCCACCAACTGTGAGGTTATCTCTTTCAGCTTTAACTCAAAAACATGTGTAATGTTATTACAGGCTTCTGCTTTAATCCACAGAACTTTGTCTCAAATACTAATGAAGATACATGCAGTTGAAAAGATTAGATAAGATTAGAAGTTAGTTATTAATTTGAGGATAATATGATTAAAGTGATGCACTAGAATCCAGAATTGACTTTCACTTGTGAGTCTTGAGTTTGACAGTTCAACAAAGGTCTAAGGAGTTAAAATTTGTTCATCGTGGAGTTTGAAAGGAGCTGGTAGGCAGATTTTTTTCCGTTTCTATCAAGCCAGACTGGCTATTTTCCCCATTATCCAAAAAAGCTACACCGTTTTCAAGGAAACCATCTTCACTGCAGTTGTTCTCATTATTCCCTGCTAACAACTAAAAACCAGCCCCTGCTCCGCTTCAGCAGCCTGCCAACATTTTGTACCCGGCCATCAGAAAAATGACCAGCCATCATCTCGTGACCCATAAAAACAGTGACTGGGCGGCTGCGGAGGCACCAGATGTGGGCAGGTGTTGCCATGGCTGCTTTATTTCCCCTCTGAGCAGGTGCTTAAAGGCAGAATGGTGACAGGCCGCTGTAGGGAACAGTGCTGCTGATGCGAGTGGACAGAGTGTCACTGCAGAGTACGGCGGTCTGCACAGCCTGCTGTCACATCCAGTGACACTCAGCGGTCGCTGCAAAGAAGGGATGTCTTTGAAATATCATATAAAGAAAAATATTACTGCTCCATCATGCCCGATTTAAAGAGAAATGCATTCACAGCCTGATTTGACTTTTATTAGGCTTCTGATTTAAGAAAAATGGTGCACAGAAAGCTGAAGTAAAGTAGTTTTATTCCCACCTCTGCTTTTTCACAATAAACAACTCTGTGCTTTTATCGTTCTATCAAATGATATAAAACTAAAGCTCCCACTTTGCCTCCTTTGAGAGAACCTCTTATGTCTCATTATTTGCTCGATCTGAAAAAATATGGATTATGGTGCAAAGAAGAGCTACTTCTTTCCACCGATGTGGCTTCTAATCAATAAGACAGTGTGTTTACACTCTTTGAATGTCAAGAAACTGGTAATGAATAATCAGTTTTGGTACCTTATTGATGCAAGCGCACTTTCATGCACACACGGATTCATTTTTATGTGCGGCCGCTGTCACTCAAACAGATTTAATATGAAGCTTTCAAATTACGAGATCTCTATCCTGCAATTTCAGAGTCAGTGGATAAGAAAATGGCAAAGTCGTGTTCGGCATTGATTGCTTTCTGGTTTCCGACTGATTTGATGAAATATGAGTTGTGCGCTCCTTTTTCTCTCGGCCTCCTTTGTTTTCCGCCTCTTTGAGGGAAGTGTTGCAGGGAGCCACAGATTAAATGAGCAGTGGCACGTTCCCCCAGGAAGCTGAAAATGATATCTCACTGAGCCGACGTTCTGCAGACTCTGTAAAATGTTGATAAGGCCTGCTTATTGTCTTTAAATGAATTTGTTTCATCTGTTTGGAGTGAATGTGGTGCATGTACTGCTTTATTGCACCACAAGAATACAATATAATCTTTTTTTACACTAAATGTTAAGTGATACTGGTTTTGTAAATTGTTCAAAAGTGCATATATTTTCTGCAGGAGTGACACAGAGGCCTCAGGGTGTCAGTGCAGCACTGCTGAACAGAGAGTTACTGTATCAGGGCTCCATATTCAGTCACAACTGTTTAGCCTTGTGTGACACACAAGCAGCTGACATATTAAATATGGAGCAAAGCCGCTGCACTTCATTAAAGAGTACACAGCAGCGACTGTCACTGTCCATATCACTGCTCATCAGCTTTAAGGTGTGTGTCGTGTGTGTTTTAATCAGATGCTGTGCTCCGATCGCTGCCACCACTCATCAGGGCATTATCGCTGCAGCTAGAAGCTATTTGCAGTGCAATAATGTGAGCAGGATGAGGCAGTAATGAAGTGTGTCAAACAGCATTAATGTGGTCTGACTGAGAAAACACATTTAGTCAGTTACTAGAAGCAAAGCTGAGATCATCGTTTTGTGGAAATATAAAACATTTCACTTGTAGCTGCAGTTGGGAAAATGCATTAAAAGGAAAAAACTGTTTTGTAAACACCACAGATGCAAACGCAGAGAATTATTACCGTAATTTACTGTCTGTTTTCTTTCCCATAGTCTCCCAATAATTTCCTAAATTCTTGTTACGGTTCCTGAAGGGAAAAATGTAATCTGTCCCTAATTATAGCCGAACTGGGAGCAGTAGCTGCTGTTACATGCACACTTTTTTTTTTTTTTTCTTATTCTCAGCACTTTTACTCTTAAACCTATTAAGGCTCTTAGATTGGCTCCATGCAAATAAACAAAATGCATTTCCAGTTATTACATTGGAATGAATTGCTGGCATAACCTACGTAATCTGTTGTCAATGCACAGCAGATCTGCTCAAAATATGAAATTTGTCCTCAAGCAAACAAATGACACAAGATATATCAAGTTTCTGATAAATAGATATCAAAAACTACACTGACTGTAGCTGCATCTGAAATCCATGCTATGTACAGACTCTAATGACTGAATTCAAGGTTTTGAGCAAGTAGCTTGTTCGCACTGAAAATATGACAAATTGTATTCAAAGCTGTCAGTATGCAGGTTGAATAGCTTTGATGGATGGATGTGCTGTTGGTTTGCACTATTGTCCCACAGCTGGAAATCCATACACGCTCATAAATTAGCATGTGCTTGAAACCTTAAAGGAATAATGTTTGTTTCTCCTGGTTTCTAGTTTTAATGCTAAGCTAAGCTAGCCAGCCACTATCCCTTTACCAGAATGATCAAACTACTGCATTATTTCCTGCTTCTTTCTTACAAACTCAAAGAATGACATTAAGGGACTCCTGTTCTTAAGACATTAATGACATGATTACATGGGGAGCTGCCTGATTTTCAGAGTAAAAGACACGTATAAAAATGTTTTGTTGCATGCATAAATATCACATTTGTGTTTTACATTTACTATCATTAATGAAAAGTAATTATCATGATGAAGAGGTGATTCTGTGTGCACCTGAGACCAGCTGACCTCCACACGAGGCCGGTGCAGGTGTCAGGATAAAACCATATGTGCCCCAAATGACTTTGGATGCACATGTGTGTTTTTTCTTTGTCCTGTGTTCACCTTCTGTAATGAATGTGAATCTATTTTAAAAGTTCAGGTGGAGCATGACACCACACCTGTCCACAGATCCAAACACAAAGGAAGCGCTCAGGTGAACCACAAAAGGCGATACTGGGAGCAGAAATATCTACAGTAAATAACATTATAAGAAACGCTTAATGTTTTTTATAAGGGGAAGAATCCGCTCTCTTGGTTTCCAGTCAGATCAAAGATCATTCGATCTCATCACGCTCGTGCAGCCTGACTTCCGGCTGATAATCTGCTCCTCCAGCAGCAGAAATAAAGAAACCTTTGCTGCGATCACGAACAAGGTCAAAGGAGAAGTCTTTTATTCCTGATTTTGTCCCCCAAATATTCCCCACAAAAGCTTTAAATTCACTTGTTTGTGTCACAGTTTGCTTCTGTTCAGTAGGACGACGTCTCATTAGATCACATTAGATCGTTCTAATGAGGAGATGATGAATGATGCCAGTCGTGATTTACATCGTGTGTTAGATAATCTCATGAGGACAGGTGTGTGACATGTTCCATTATTTATGTGTAATGAGGAACTGGGCAGCAGTCTGTCATGATTATACAGAAAGTATACATGGTGCTAATCTTAACTGTCCTCTATGTGAGGTTCTGTTCACACACATGTAAAATTAGTTTCAGATTGACTGTGAAATAGGATCGAGTGTGGCTTCCTGAACTTGACATATTTTGCATGATCGTGCTGATTTACCATTTAGCATGTTTTGCTTCTATCGTCTGCAGCTCTCATCGCTTTCAGCGCGCATTCGACATGCCTTTACTCTCTGTAAAGCAGCGTTTGAGCAGAACTGTGCTCATGTCATCATTTGCAGAGCAGTGTTTGCTTCGCAGTTTATTCTTATGTTTCTGATTATCCAACCAGAGGGTTTTTTTAAGGTTGAGGGGGAAGCAAACATCTGAAAACTTCAAAATAAAACAAACAAACTGGAAATCTGTTGTCCTTGAAAGACCAGAAAAAAAGATGAAGAATCTGATGTTGAAATAGAGACTTGAGAATGGATTTGCCGTCATCCTTGTCTAACATGGGGTCATGCACCTAAGGCATCAATCAGCTCGTGCTGTGATGGAGGACTTGCCGTCCCCTGGAAAGAAAAAAAAAGAAGGAAAAAATAAAAAGAGGAGCTCAGCGGGACAGCGAGGTCATTACTATCTCGTGCAAGGTCACAAAAATGCCACTGGGTAATTGAGTGAAGCTCGGCTGGTAGCTGCAGATCGGAAAAGGCGCCTCGCCTCCATCTGTCCGGGGAAAATGAATCAGAGCTACTTCACATCAAGACTGCATTTGTGTAACGGAGAGCAGAGGCAACCTGAAATTGCTGGAGGTTTTTTTTTTTTTTACCCCCCTCCATTTTGAATGCTCAGCAAAAACACGCAGCAGTAAAGAAGACAAAGACGGAAGTTTTTATCTGCGTGGGAGGAATGGCGCGGCCAGATGCCGCTGCCTCTCCCAACAACCCTTGTTTGCCCTGCGAGGCGACAAAGGAAAGCACTCTCGCTGGAATCAAAGTGTCGCAGTGAGTGCATCAGCGGGGAAGTGAATTCATGTTATTTGCCCATTACCTGAAGGCGCAGAACTGCTGATGGCAGGCCTTTCTATATTGGTGGAGCCTCTCTATCCCATCAGTACCTTGTCACAACCAATCCAGCTGCCGCCGCTGATAGCTTTCTTTCATTCTCTCTGCGCATCCTGGCCTCTGTGCTTGTTTTGGAGAGGCCATCAGCTTTCAACAATGTCTCTCTGAGGTCCCACCTGTCCTTGACCCTCATCTGCTGCTGCCGCCGTCTGAGTGTGTGTGTGTGTGCCTGTGCAAGCGTATGAATAAGCAATGGTGTGTGACACTGTGTGTGTGTGTGTGGAGGTAAAGGGTAGAGTCTTTTTTGTAACCTTTGCAGAGCCGAGCGCCTGGAAAGAAAAAAAAAAAGAGGTCTGAATCCTGGTTGGTGGAGAGCGACTCTATTGAAGACGGTGCATCAGTGTTTACATCAACAATCATTCAAGGCTCCGCAGAGCAGAAGATAATAGATTCCACACATGCCTGCACATCCAGACGGCTGACTTAATTTATCTGAGCGGGAGGAGGCGTTTGGCACGACCTTGATCGCGTAATAGTCTCCAGAAAGAATCAAAATGTCTTGTAGTTTCTTTTTAGGGGCGCGTCTCGGCCATGGAGATGCGAGTTTCACTACAACATAAGGAGACGCGGCGGTAGAAGAGCGTGCTAACTCTCTCGCTGGCGTGGAGGCAGAGCAAATATTTGTCTGCATCTCAAGCGTTTGAAAGCGAAATATTGTGTTTCTGTATATTAAGGCAACAGAAAAATGTGAATCAGAAGAGCTGCGAGTTTGAAAGCCACATATCGTCCTGAAGTGTGCAGATCTAGGAAGCATGCTGCACCTGTACCTGCTCATTGGATCTGAATTATAGAGACCCTGAATATCAATGTGTTGGGCTGTCTCTCCGGTGTGCTGTGTGTCCTTCACCATCCTTTTAAACACACGGCGCTGCAGCCCAGCCCGGCCGAGAGGCTTTGTAATGTGCTGTCAAAACCTATTTACCTCCTTCATCTGGCCCCGCCGCTGCACGGTGGGGGTGGCGGGCTTGCTACTATCTGTCACTGCCTCGTACTGTGTGGTAATCCACAAGGTCTTTTTTTCCTTTCTTTCTTTGGCTCCATTGTTTCCAGTAAAGAGGTTATCGACGTGGTGTTTGCGCTTCCCACTTATCAAATCAGATTGATTCAGTCTCTGCCTGTCGTTTCTGATGCGGCCCTGTTTGTCCTCCGCTTGTTCCCAACAAAATGCATCGCTTCCTGCAAAACAGCTAAAAAGTTTCCTGTTGCATCTCAGGAGGCAGCAGAACAGCACACATCAATACTTTGATATTAACAGTGGATCAAGTGAGCGCTTTTGATGCGGAAGTGGTCAGTAAGAGGGATGAAACCACAGAATTATCACCGACTGCAGCTCCTCTCAACTCTGTGAAGCATCTCTATAAAAGTAAAACATGACTGCAAAATAAGCAGTAAAGTTGCTGTATACCTGATGGATGTGTAAATAGTGTGAAATACACTCCTATCTGATCATCATTTTATCCTTGAGATGATGAACATTTCTCACAGTTTGTGTATTTTGTGCCACAGGTTATTCCTGTCCATCAGACTTCTCTGATGCCTGTAACAATGATGAGATTATAACGGCTGGAAGAGGATCATAACAATCATCTTCTCTCTCTCTCGTCATATCGATTTTGAACTTCTTCCTCACCAGTTTGGGCTCCGTTATGAGTTTTTGCTGCTGGTGAGGATGCGGTGCCATATCGAGGCCGGATGCTGGGCTACATGTTGAGAGGGAGCTTTGGGAAGATTAAAGCAAGGTAGGCCTATTGATTGGCAGACAGGCAGCAGTAAAGGTGGCCATTGATTTGGCAAACAGCCAATTTTTGACCTCGAAGTGTACTGGGTGAATCAATGACCTTAATCCAGTGGGAGAGGTAAAGAATGAGCTGACTGGTCCCAAAATGGCCCCTAGTTTAGTATTATTTGACAGCTTGTTCATCTAAATATAAAGTGTGTAATTAAGAAGGTATTCGCTTTGATTTTTTTAAATGAATATATTCTTATTCTTATTTTGTCAATATATTATAATTGATAACTTGGAATGATCCTGACTGGGAAATTGTTAATATATACACAGTGTACATAAGATAATCACATTAAAGTGCTCTCCTGTCTTTCTGCCATACAAATAACCGAAATGCATACATTTTCTTATTTAGTCAAATTCATTCAGTGTGACTCCTGGTCCAGACGGATTATTTTGACCTTTTGAAATGACCGCTCAATCAATACCACAATAAATACAGTTCATCTCATTTCATATTCATGAGGGGCCCAAAGAGTGGAGGAACAATCCCTGCATGATATTAATGAACAATAGCGTAATGTAGTCTTACAGTGTATCACAAAAAATGCACGTAACATTTCATAACAATTACTGTATAAATTGTGCATTTTCTATGAGTATGTGGGTTTTCATCCAACTGATGTAAAAACGCTGCACAGAAATATAGAAAAACAAAGAAATTATTTTCTTTTATGCTTGTATGAGGTGGAAAATAAAAAAAAAGCAAATGAGAGGAAAGTGCGATGGAAGAACACATATCTTCATGAATTAATCATCATGTTAAAAAAAGGTTTAAGGAAAGAGAAGTGAGGTCCAATGAGACGTGCAATTATCAACTATCACCATTGATGCTGCGAAAGAGAGGGGAAATGAAAACCTGTGACTTTAAATAAGAAAAGAATGGACTTTTGACAAAACCTCACCTTTAGCATCAGATATGTTGGAGAAGTGTTGGGACGACAAAACCACAAAAGCTCCATCCTCTCCCCACCCTCCGCTGATTTCCCTCCACCTGTCACGCCTAACAGCTGCAGGGAATTTAAAGAGAGCGCAGGTTTGCTGACGGTAACATGACCGGATCAGCGATACCCCAACAAATTAGGTCAGCGCTGGTCGGATCATTGCCCCTGTCTGATTGAGAGAGGTCGGCGCTCTCACCTTGTCTGGCACGCCGCGCACATGCACATTCCTGCACTGTACGTGGGCACAAAGCCAGGAGACAAAGCCAGTAATAGCCGCGCAATATGTCCATGCTTCAGTGCTCGCCACTGTAACCCTGCCTGCAGACTGGAAAACACAAAACCTAGTGAAGTGTGGCGGCGTTCTGCTTTATAGAGTGTGAGTCATTAAAAGAGGAAAGGACATGTGCACACTTTGATATGTCACAAGCCTTTTATTTAATGATGCTGCGGAGCAAAGGTTGCACAGACAACAGGGCAGCAAACACTTCAGAGAGGTTTGGGCCTACGTAGTTTTAAACACGCTGCGAGTTTAAAGCCGCTCCTATCAGTGTTTTTATATTAACAAGGGAGAAAATGACTACGTGTCATGTGAAAGAGGTCGCTGGTAGTGAGAATGAGCTCCAAACTCTGCGGTTTCTCTCATCTTCACAGAGCGTTTCAGTGTATTAAAGCGTTCATTTGGTTTTCCAGCTTGCAAATTCTCATTAGATAGAAATTACCTTCAGGAGATGGTGGAAACTAAAAAGCTAAATAGAAAGTGAATATTATGGCAATGGCAAAAAAAATATTATATTATTAATGTACGATTATTATGATTATTCTAACTTGCTAGCATGTGTGGTATAAATGTTAATTTTCTCTGTGATGCTGCAGGTTTATTCATGATGTTTTCACATTGTGTTCGATATGGCCAAGGTGAATGTCACCTTTTTAAATGATACTGGTACAACAATGTGCTGATTGGTATTAAATACCTATCACATAGACTGCTGTGTGTGAATATCTGAAACATATTTAAGGTCTGATTTCTTTGCTCTATGAGTATGTTGCCTCTTCATTATATTGTGTTTGGTTGTGATTAAGAATGTCACTTTGTAGTGTGTAATATATATGCAGTGAGTGTATTAATTTGAGAGACTTAAGGTGTTTAACATTCAAACAACTGCACATAAACATCTCGGCTAACTCTGATTTATTCACATTTACTTCGTGGTGATTAATATGAACTGTGCTGGAAGAAAAACTGATTACAAATGTGCAATCACAACAGTTATTTGGTTCCCAGCTTTTAGTTGTTATTTTGCTTCCACTTCATTTTTAGGGTGAAGGTTTTTCTTTTATCTTGTCAACCATCTCAACATATGTTGCACAAAAACTGGTATGATGGACGCTTCCCAGAAGATGGGGATCCCCTGACATTTCTCTGTGCATCACTGTAAGGCTGATGTTCGGTGAAACGTCTCGGGACTGTTCGACTGGGTGCATTTGGCACATATTCATGTCCTCCTCAGGGTGAATGACCAAAGAGGCAATGAACATGAATGAATCAATAAAAACACACATTTTATTTCTGTTGTAAAGGAGGACTTCTATTATTTATGCACACAAGCTTTCCCTTAGACCGTTAATTTGACCTGACATGGCAAACGTGTGTATGAAAGTGCTTGTTCTTTACAACCCTTGACCTTTGAGAGATCTGGCTGAGCTCATGTAGACACTATATGTTTCTCAAAGGTGCTTTGCCTCTGGGCGCGGTATCATGCTGGTGTGTGTGTGATCCAGCCGTGAAGAGCTAAATCAGCCCTGGGGAGGCTGATGTGTGATGAGCTCACTGGAGCACAATCCAGCTGTCCGTTAAAATTATCGGCCTTCCCTTTTAATAATGCTGGTCAGTTTTCTGGGGGCCAGTTCACGCTTTTAATTGTCTCAGCGCTAAGGTCAGCGCGAGCTCAAATGTGTGTCACGGATACATTTTTGTATAGTTAGTAGAGAGTCTTTCAAATGTATGTTGACGATCCACGTGCAAAAACAAAAAAACCTTAATAAACCGTAACCTTTTACAGCTACCTTCTAGAAACATACCTCAACAGACATATATGAGTGTTAAAGCCTTAATGCTGACGTCCTTTCATATTTTTCTTCCTGCCACATCCTCCTTCCCGCTGTCTAAGTTCACTTTTGTCTCCCAGCCTCGTGGTCTGTGCGGGCAGCGTGGCGATCATCAGAGCATTTGACAGAGCCAAAGAGACAGCTGACATGAACACATCAATACACATTAGTCCTCACACGGGCGGCTTGTTTGGCTCCTTGCTTGGATTGAATCTCTCGTAGCGAGGTAAAGTCTCCGACTCGCCTCTCGCGATGTCGCTGTCTTGAGATTAAATGTTTTTGTGGAAGATTTGTGTTTCCACAAGGGGGTTGTTCCCTCCCTGTACACTTAGATCAGCTAATACATTACTGTCGGGCGCTGGGTGTGAAAACCCGAACCCTCTATCAAACTGCATCAGAGTCACTGGGCCGTCGCCGTTCGCGCTGAGATGCCACCCTGCTGGATCTGACAAGGACCATGATCCTCTGTTGTTCTGAATGGGAACTGAAAGCGCAGGTTATCAGGGCATTATAAGCCGTGGCATCGCTGAGCCCCTTCCACACCCTCTGCACACCACGCAGTCATCACAATGCCGTCTCGTGTCATTCAGCCCGGAGGTGTGGAGAAAGTGGGAGCTGAAACAGCGCTGTACTCGTGCTCCACTTTGGATTCAGACGAGCTCCGAAAGAAAGTTTATCTTATCTTAATTATCATTATTCAAGAAAAAAAACACGTTTTAAGAATAGTTAAGTTAAGTTAAGTTGTAAATAAAGAAAAAATCTTTACAATATTTTCAAAAGTTTTCCCTCTGACAGTGACTCTAATACTGGGTTGCATTCGAAATTATGAGTCCTACAAAACATATTTTCTTAAAACAAATGAGAAGAATATTTGAACCCGTTTCAAATACAAATTAAATAAATATGTTTGTACCTTGAAACAAGAATGAATTTGAATCAAGCTTGACTTTATAAATTATCTGAAAAATGCTGAATTATAATGAATAAATAGACTGTCCGATGTGACTGGATTGATTACGGTTTGTTTGTTAGTTACCAGTGTCATACACAGAGTCCTTCAGAGGCTCAAATCACAGTCCAAGTATGAGAAAAAAGTGAAAAACTGTCAAATTGCGGATAACTACTTTAATAGTATTCAAGCTGCATTTAGAGAGCATTTAATACATACACAACTTAACGTAAGACGGTACCCACCAGCCCCTTTTAATACTCACTGAAGTCATGTTGTCTATTTCCATTCTCCGTGCATCAGACATGACAGAAGCTGGTTATTTTTGGACGTTTTCAGAGAGCTTTCCCTGTCGACACCGCGCTCACTGCCGCTGTAATCTGAACAGACAGTGCTGTGAGACAGTGGCAAGGTTTTACGTGCCTTCAGAAATGTCAACATACCTCGGGTTCTTGAAAAATGATGAGTGCCGACACACACACACACACACACACACACACAAACTTGTGCGGATGTACATGAGAGTTGAAGTTTTTAGTTATACAAACATTTCTTGCAGGCTTAGCTGATCCCGAGGCAGAAGTATCGCCACTGGCTGGGTTAAATGTCAGCGGATAGGACTGTACGACACTTTTTCCTACTAAAAAAAAAGCTAGATTGAAGCGTGGTTAAAAGGCAAGAGATAAGAGAGGAGGGGAAATACAATTTCCAGCACTGCTGCTTCAGACTGCAAACATGCAGTGTGTTATAAATGATCCTGCTACTTTGCCTGGCTGACCTTCAAAGTTTCATCTTGCTGTTGTAGCTTTTGTGTCCAAAGGCTCCCGCTGACCTTCCAAGACCGTGAACGCTGTGCTCATTACGGGATGAAGCATTACGTCACTGCATTCAGCTTTCTTCATTCAGACTTCTGCACCATCCATGCTCACCAGCTGAGAGGGTTTCATTTTCTGCACACAGTTGGGCTGTTTTACTACATTATCACCATGTTGATTTGACATTACTTCTTTGGGACTTTCCTCTCTACGCTGTTATATCACAGTGTCATTAAATTAAAATCAGTTATTTTAGATTATTAATCTTTATATATGTTTTGGCATTAGTGGGCATCCAAACCAAACAGGGTTGTAAAGAATGAGATAACATTTTTTACTATTCCTTTTGATAATTTACACCAGTACAAGGGCTAACTTACTCTTACGCTCTCTGCCATGCCAGAGAAATGATGTTTCTTTATTTGTCATCACGCGGTGAATACTTCAGCTGTGTCAATAACTGGACCATCATCTACTGCTCACTATATGGTGAGTTAGTGAGTGAGTTTGTCTAGTAAGAATTACACCCTCTACAGTGGACTCTAAGCAACATGAAAAGTAATGTATAATCAATGGCCACTGACCGGGCCCTATATACCATCATGCATTGTGCTGGAAGACAGCACATTGAGAGCATAGCAACAGAAATAGTTGCCATTTCAGCTCACTGATTCAAAATTGGAAATCTGGGTGGAATATTGGCCAGACACAGCAAGAACTCGGGCTGGCGAAAAGGGTCAGTGGCCGCAAAACCTCCCAGATGGACAACGTTATCGATCCTCAAATACACAACTTTCCTCCATCTGGAGGAAGATGCGCCCTCTGTTGCTCTGACATATGCTCAAATATAAGAGGAAGATGACAAAGACATACTAGAGGATATTTATTTCCTACTCTATGATTTTATCTGCTTCACAGGCTTCTTTATGTTGTTATATAAAGTAGAAAAGTAAAAATACCTCCACACGAAAGTCTGAAGGTTTAGAAAGTCCAGAATTCTGCAGGTATTGGTTCTTCTTGTGGTTTGTAGTAAAAATCACAGACATAAATTAAAAAATAAATAAGATTTGGGCTACATCATAAATTCATTTTGAGCTTTAGAGACTTTTTAGAAGGAACCTGGTGGAGAAGTGGATGAGAAGGCTCCAGAGTAAAAGCCTGCTGCATTTCTGAACGTTTTTCATCTCTTACCAGGATGGTCAGAAATAGACATGCAATCATATTTCTTTTTATAGCTGCTACTTCCATCATCTCAGGTTGATGAGAGGAGAAACAGTGTTGGGAATAGCATGTCAGTCAGAATGCCATGAGAGCACTTTGTGAGCCTTTGCTCTGTGAGCCTGTGCTCATGAAATGTAAAGATGTGTAAAATGGCATTAATGATCATGGTGCCACATGCTTGAGTGGTCTCATATGCAAACTGTGTAGTAATTATCTTTCTCATAATTACTACTTGTCTGAGTTTTAATGAAGCGTTTGCTGCATGTAGGAGCTGTTTTCAGGTATGACGCCCGTGTTACTGAACAAAGTCAAACTGAGCAAGTGGAGATCAGGGGTCTCAGAGATTTACCAGAATATCAAAATACGCCTTAAACTAAAACCACTCTCAGGTCCAGCATCAGTTGGTGCTGTCGGTGCAGCTGCACCCCAGGGTCCCCTATACATATGCATGATTTTATGCACACAGTGGAACAGCAGACACACACCCACCGCTACCTCATTAGTGACTGCAGCCCTCAGGCTCACAACTGGGAAAAGGCCTAATTGCACAGTTCAGCAGCACTGACATCGCTCAGAGCGTTTTGGAACAGACTTCGACAAATGAGCATCAGGTGCAAGCACCCAGAGTAATACTGTGTTATTAGTGACCCTTCCTGTCACAGCTCTGACTGCCGAGTTAAGCTCACAGTAAGTCAGCGGAACTTTCTGCAGCACTGAGGGACATGAAAAGCTCACCGGAGTTCAATGAGAGCAAACAGGTCGAGAAGTCAGACCGATCAGCTGTCAGTCACACTGTCGAGCACAAGACCCGTAAAATGTTTATATGTTCTTCAAACAGGTTGTTCATTATTATGACTGTAGTAGTGTAGTACTGTGCTATTGGCTTTAATGTAGATCCATTTGTTAACCATGTGTGGTTTGCATTTTTAGCCATGATATATTTTCTAGTCAAAGCTGACCTCTTTGGTCCAGCAGCATAAAGCACAGATGCCATTTTATGGCTTAATTTGGTAAAACAATGTGAAATAGTGCATTCAGCTAAAACAGCTTTTATGTAATGGTTCCCATGTATTGTGTTCCTATCCAGACAATAAACAGCAGCACAGATGTTGCACTAATCAACTAAGATAGTGACCAACTGCTAAACATCAGCATGTTTGTCATTGTGAGCACATTTGCATTTAGTCGGTGTCCTTCAGTGGCAGCAGTTTGGCAGTATTAATCAGACAGCATGTTCTGTTTGGCTTCTGTGGAAGAATCAAGACTCAGTGGGCCTGTTTGCTGCTTCCTTCAGATATTATCATAAAATTTACTGTCCTCCGTGCTCGCACCTGGTGCTTATTTGTTAAAATGGATTCCAAAATGCTCTGAGCGTTGTCAGTAGTGCTGAACTGTTCAGTTATTTCCCCTGTGCAAGCCTGAGGTTGACTTTCACTAATGAGGTAGCACCGTGCATGAGCTCTTATTCTGTATGTAATCATGTATGTTTCAGGAAGGGCTGTTCATGCATATTACATCAACGCTCACTGTGACCGCGTTCGCAAAGTTCGATTTCCCAGGGAGGACACCGCAAGTGAGAAAAGACATCTTGGGTTTAATATTTAAAAGACTGACCCCATCAGTGAAATCAGTTTATGGGGGAAGAACTTTATAAATTGCTGTCATTTCTAAGATCCCACCCCGGAGAGCTGTAGATGGGGCCTCGGTGGATGCAGTAGAGGAGTGGCAGTGACAGCAGAAATAGAACAAATAAGGTTATTTGAATGCCACAAACAGAAAAAAAAACATTAAACCTGACCCGGGGAGACCTGGAGAAATGAGAAAATGAAAATGGTAATTGCCTCCCTGCTTACTTAACTTGAGCTTAACTTGTCTTTATTTTGTGAAGGTTACGTTGACTGAACATCCTCTCGTTGTCACATTATTTTGGGAGTATCTCCAGCGAGGCTGAGTGAGCATCGGGGGGGCTGCTGGGAAATACAGTGAGCTGACAGCTACCAGGGGTCTGCAGAGACCAACTTTTCCAGACTTACTCTCATGGGTGCTTCATGTCATACAACAACGCATTAAAAAGAGCAGTAATGAAATGCAGTACAATCCATAAGAAACATGCATATTTTTAACGTTCAAATGTCATTTCATACAGTCACTTTCAATTTAAATCCTGTGAAAAATACATCACACAATCAAAAACAATGACCAGTCTAGCAGAGAAAAGCATGAAAAAGAATCGCTTTCTCTTTATTCAGTGAGCTGGGAAAGCATCCACAGTGGTGTTCACAGGCAGTCGGTGGCCAGATGGTGACGCTCAGCAGCTGAGGCTCTGCAGACTCTCCTGATCACTGTCTGTCTGTTTGAGCGATTAAGAACGCTCTGCAAGATAGAAAATAGACTCAGTATACATTTACAATACGTTTCATTCAAAATCTCACTCATTGCTGTCATATCTTGTAGGCTTGTCATCGGCATGAGGTTGCCAGGTAACCAGAAAAGACTCCCGGAAGTCACTGCTCTCATCCAAAACTTTATGTAACAAACAAACAGACAGTTGCTGTATTTAGTCTGTATGCAAAGCTAAGCTAACCGGGTGTAGTTTCATACAGGACTGACAGAAATAAGAGAGAAATAATTCAGTCAATCTTCTCTCTTAATTCTCAACAATCATACAAACCAAAAAAATGCAAGGAGACAAATAAATGTTATTCCCAGTTTCTGCATCAAATTCTGCAGTCACAAGCTTGAATATAAATAATTTTAAGAATATAAATCTGCCATAAGAGGTTTCTAATAGGAACAAAGAACAGAACAAGGGTTGAAATGGAGGACTGAACCGCAGTCTGGACAGATGGCATAATAAAAACTTTCCGCACAAGCACCCAAGCTTTAAATTCAGCACAGATAAACAGTCAGGTGGATGAGGTGGTGGGCGGGAAACACCACCAAGACCTGTAACTCTGCAATCCTAATAGGCTACTCATCCACACATGCCGGGGAAAATAGACCTTTAATGGCTCTCACTACATCATTAGTTAAGGAGCGAGCACGGTTAATAGTGTGCTGACACAGGCAGGTGGCTGAGAATGAGTGAGGTGGAAATGCTGTGTTTTCCACTGTGGATGAAATGGCAATAGAAAAGTGCTGATTCCAAGAGAAGATCCGGGGCGGCCTGACAGCGCAGCAATAAAAAGACCTCGACTGACTCATGGCTTTGTCTGGATGGTCTCAAGGCTTCGCGGCACTTACGAGCTCCACTCACAAAACCAGTCACTGCAGTCCAGGGAGACACTGGACTGGTATTTCACACAGTGTAAAGGTTAGTCCAAGCTCTCAGGGCAGACTACACTTCACTTTGAGAGTCTGTCTCTCCTTCAAAGATAAAGTATTTCAGTAGTTTTAGCCTCTTATGTTGTCTGAGTGGGAGTTTTATGCTCTTAATAATATTTGGGGCAGGGTAACAGTGAAATAATGAATATAAAATAAATGCTATTAGAAGATTCATGAGAAAACATACTGGGAAGGCAAAGCTTTCGATTTATCAGTTGATCTACATCCTATTTGGTATCAGTGGTCAGAGCTTTGAAAGGCTGAGATGGCAGATACAGATATGAAATGAGTTTCCTCCATTCAGCCTCAGAGATCAGGATGAGGACATCCAGAGGGAGTCTGGAGTAGAGCTGCTGCTCCTGCTTGATGAAAAGAACCAGCTGAGGTGGTTTGGGCCTGTGATCAGGGTGCCTCCTGGGCGCCGTCTTTAAGAGGTCTTCCATGGACGTGCAACTCGCAGGAGGGAGACCCAGAACACGGTGGAGGGATTATTTATCTCCTGGTCTGGGAATGCCTGGATCCCTGGGAGGAAAGTGTTGCTGAGGAGAGTGACGTCTGGACCACTTTGTTTGCCTGCTGTGTCAGCGACCCAGCCCTGGACAAGCAGAAGAAAATAGATGGAGAGATGGATGGGTTAATAGACCCTTAAGGCCAAGATCAATTGAAACCTCATAACTACTGCTGCTCATATTAATTATGCATTGGCGATGATTAGTTGAATGATATTATTTGATGATCAGAATTGTTGTAGGGCCCTTACTGAAATCATTTATCAAGTACATATATTAAAAAAAAACTGGTTCCAACTGCTTTTCTCTGTTTTATATCAGCATAAATTAAATACCTCAGACAAAATAAGCAATCTGTAGACGTCACCTTGGGCTCTGGGAAGTTGTGATTTAGAGTTTTACTGTTTTCTGATATTTTATTTAAAAATTTATTCATAGTAAACACAATGGGCAGGTAAATCGATAATAAAAAAAATCGTTAAGTTCAGCTTTTGATGGCAGTGGAGCTGCATAAAGTATTGATTTTCCACCAGAGTCAACTCATCTCGGTTCAGCCATTTCCTCCGTGCTCCTCACCTCCAAATAACAACAGTGTGGGGAGAGCCTAAGGTGAAGAATTCATTTGGTAGCTGCTTCGGGATGCTGGTGCATATCTGTGTGTGTGTGTGTGTGTGTGTGTGTGTGTGTGTGTGTGTGTGTGTGTGTGTGCATCCTGCAGGGGCTCCAACTAGGGCGGATGCTGTGTTGCCGTTACAAATGATCCTGTGGGAGACTCACTGACAGCCAAGCTCCATGCGGCTCCACATGCCTCATCACCACACGCACACACACACACACACGCACACACACGTCATGTCACTGCAGCAGCCCACAGTGACTGAGGCATGTTGGTCCCGGGGTAAACTCCCACTGCATATCCTGTCAGCTCAGAGAAAGTGCCAATCAGCTTGTCCAAGTCAGCTAAAGAGATGTGTCTACGCAAGCAAAATGTTCTTTAGTGGCCGTCCTTGTCCTTCACCACATCTGACAGCAAATAACACTGTTCATGCCGGGATTATTCTTCTATTCTAGTTTTTAAACTTTATCGATCAAGGGAAGAGATTTTGCTGAGCATGTGGGCCGTTTCTCTGCAGCATCCCACCTGGGAACTTTCCTGCATGAACACACTCAGGCTTTGATCCTGGGCTTTATTCAAAGGTTAACCAGGGTAAAGTTTGTGTATATAATTTTAGAGTTTTAGGAACTTGAGAAAAAGTGCTATTAATTCACTTTCCTGCTGTTTCACTGTCATAATTTATGCAGGGGCTTATCTGTCTGCTGATGTTATATAAAGGACATTTAGTGTATCCATCTAAATTAAAGTTGTCAGTTGACAGTTAATAGGTTTGATTTTCCTAATTTTACCAACCAAAAACTGCTAAAGTGCTGATCATGTTCACTGATTATCTGTCTCATGCTGTCAGGACATTTAGACACTTATTATGACTAAAAGTCACTTCAAAATAATTTACGTACTTCACTTTTCACAAGTTCATGATGCACACATTTTATTCATTGTCAATCAAAAGCATTTTGTTGCTCTTTAAAGGAAGCTGGAGGGCATGTTACAAAACTGGAGGCAATTCCACATAATGAAAACTTGTGTTAAAAAGTCAGAAATATAAAATAGTCATAGCAGTTAAAGGTGGACTGATCCTGTTTACTGTTCATTTGCTGCCATCTTGTGGTGAAATATGAAAACACAAGTAAGTAATATCGAAAGGATTCGAAAGGACGGAAACAATAAAAATGAAGATATAAATAATAATATTAGCCCTTTTTTTAAAAAATCAAGTTTTCAAAGACATGCAGATTTTTTTTAACACTTCCTCTTAAATAAATAAACAACAACTAAAATGTAAAATGTTTTTCACGGCTGTGTCGACTGCGCATGCGCTGCTTGTCCCTCCTCACTTCCCGTCGTTGTTTTTACGAAACGCGAGGAGAGTCTCGACAGGTGAGGACAACATGTACTTTTCTCACTTTAATGACTTAAGAGGGCTTCCACCTGCACTTTTATCCACAGGAAACATTAAGACGCCTTCTGTGCGCTTCGTCATGTGTTTGTAGTAAAGTGACCTGAAACGAGGAAGTGACATAAACAGCTGAAAAGGGGAAAGTGTCAAAACAAGATTATCAGCTAACATAGCAGCTAGCCGCTTTCCTTGAGTTGTAGCTTTTTACAGATTGTGTACGATTTAAATGACTTCAAATTAAAGGTTTAGTGTTGTGAAGTTATTACTTTAAAGCAAACGCACTGCCCCGTCAGGCATACGTGCAGTCATTGCATCATGTCAGCCATGTTAATTTACTCTGGTCTTGTGAAAGTGAGCTAAAGCTCGGTGTTTTGGTTTTAAAGCAGTTCTTTTTTTAAATGTCGCATTTATAATTGTTTTTTATCCTAACAGGTTGAAGTTAAAAGCAGACGGACACGAGCCGCAATGTCCAGTAGTGTAAGTGACATAACTTTCGCTCAGTGTCTTCCTGCGCCAAACTCCATTAAAAAAACAGCCATTTTAACAGGGTGTTATTTACCGTCCACATTACACACACTATGTGTGTCTAAATGTCTTTTTAAATATTTTAAAATTCAGCCGATAGAGGTGTCTTTGGCTTATTTATCAATCAATTTAAATTATTATTATTTTTTGTGAGCTGTGTGAAAGTGTTTTAGCTCTGGATTTTTTGCTGAACTAGTAAAATACCAGCCATGTTCAAGCATTTCCTTAAAGTTAACATGTTACACCACTTGCTTATGTTCAACAACAAGACTGAAACATAATCAGCTTTATCTATCAGGTATATGGACACATAAAAGTAATCTGATTCCTGTTTTTACTGGTAAAAAAAGGTAAAAATAAACAGCTGTTTTAATATTTAATAGATAGATCAGATATATTTTGCAGATACTTGTAATTCAAGTCAGTCTAACCAAAAAAAAAAAAATACCCACAGTGTCTCACTTCCTCAGACAAATGACATCAGAGTACAATTTTGACCAGAAGATATCTAATATATAACTACTATTTAGACCCCTGTCAGGACTGTATTTTCAAGAAGTAAATATCTTAAATGAAGACAAGTGAATGGCAAAAGTGGTATTGTATGTCTTCAGATAATGTTATGGATATGTGAAGTCTTCTTCTTGATTAGGAAAACTTGAAATAGGATTATCTGCCATACATCTCAAGTCTAATTATTAAATGTAAGAACATACAGTTTTCAAGATTTAAAGTTATCTTACATTTAATTCTGGCATGTGCACTCAACAAGATGTGATGGATGTTGATATCTCTAAATACCATTATGAATACTGAGAATACAGTTCTCATGAGGAGAAATGCTGTTATGGATATCTAAAATGTAATTAGAGACGGGAGTGAGGTTTGATTAAATCTTAAACGGCTTGTTACAGGAGCATGTAGCTGCAGGCATACTGTCCTCTGTTATAAGGAGTAAAAAAAAATCAGACCTGCTGTTTTCAGATGTTGCACACTGTTAACAGATGCCTTTTTGTTCCTGTGTAGGTGCTGTGCGGTCGGAGCAGGTTGGTCCTGTCTCAGGCCGCTGGCCGTCGGGCATTAGCTGCTCTCAGTGTTGGCAGAACCAGAACTTTCTCTGCTGCGAGCTCAGACGAGCCTTACGTCCCTGTATCACACACAGACTCAGGTGGGTCAGATAGTGAATGTGAATAATGAGTCAGTCACCTGTTTGTGGTAAAAGCTTGTTGTTTCTCCAATCTGGATGGTGTCCAAAGCAACATGTCAAGACAGGATGGTTGGCCAAACAGGGCAACGGCGTCACAGACATGCACAAATAATCTTTGTCCTGTTGCCTTCAGGCCCCAGAACCATATGGCCTGATGAGAATATGGGACCATTCGGACCTCAGGACCAGCGCTTTCAGTTACCTGGCAATGTCGGCTTTGACTGCCACCTGGAGGGCATGTCGGACCAAAAGAAGAGTCCAGTGCATAGGACGGTGCCCGATGTACTGACGGCTCCAAGCAGCTCAGAGAGACAGCAGTTCATACTGGCCCAGTTCGTTCATGAGTTCCAGGTAAGTCTCTGAGTGTGTTTTATTTACTGCAGGACTGAAGTTACAGTGAGGACACTGGGATCAGTTAAATTAAAAATATAATGAGTCTTCTGCAAGCTGATTCCAGCATCTTCAGACTAAATTTTAAGTGGATGAAAGTTTCAGCTTTTTTTACCCCACAGTTTTATTCATGGTGGTGTGGGAAAAGCTTTGAAAAACAATGTTTACAATGTTTAAAGTTTTTTTTATTTGAAAATCAAATGTGCAGAAAGTATCATTGGACTGTTGCCTGGATGAATAAAACGTAAAGTTAAGTATAAAGTACTTCAAGAGAGTGGTGAGGGTTCATTTGGAAGACTTTCAATGAGTAAACTTCTATAAACAAGCAATTTATTGTGATAGTCTGTTCAGAAAGAGCCAAGATGTAATTTATTTAATGAAGAGTATGACTGTAGTAGCACTTAAGAGAGCTTGAATGTATTAAAAGGATAACGTTAGTTAAGTTTGTGTTTGCTTGTTCTTCAGGGAAAACTGGGTCCTCTGTCCATGAGAGTCCACAAAGCTGAGCAGTACTTTGATCAGACAGGAACAGACTGCTCCATAAACTCCTGCCCTGAGCTGCTAAGGAAAGGTGAGAGAAGCTTATTTGGCATCAGCTCACTAAAAAAGCCATTGCATCATGTGTTTAAATCCTTTGGTTGCTGTTAGTAACAAAGTGTGTGTGTGTGTGTGTGTCTCAGATATGGAGCTGCTGTTCCCATCAGCGCCGGCCTCTTCCATCACAGTAGTGACGGTCACACAGAGGGGCAGTAGGCATGAGGAGGCAGCAGAGCAGGACAGAGCACAGCTGCTTCACAGAGTGAGTCATCTTTCACTGCATCGACTGTACTTAAAGATCAGCGACGCACCTCCATCTCCTCCCACCGTACAAAAAAGAAGCAAAGAAATCACTGATGTTGGTGGCTTGTACTGGAGCCAGTCACCAGGAGGAAATCTAGATGCTTTGGCTTCCCTTTAGGGGAGCTGCCATGTCATCCATCTTTACATACAGTCTTTGATTTGGAGATGTAACGTCACATGGAAACAGTTGCTGACTAATGTTTTTCTCCTCGCTGCAGTTTGTGAGCGGTGCGAAGGAAATGTGCTTCGCTCTGTGGACGGCGGGCTACTGGGCAGACTTTATTGACCCGACAACAGGAGCAGCTGTGAGTTATTGTCTGTGTGTAGCAGTGTATGTGTTATAGTTAAAAGCTGTCCCACCCTGGACTGAATATTAAAAAATCCCATCCCCTATGTTCCCCAACAGTTCTTTGCATCTCCTTCAAGTCCGACCACACTGCAAACAGAGGAGGACCTGAGACATTTGGGCTTCCACATCGAAGCGTCGGGCTCCTGCACAGTCATTCGCCACATCCTGAGGGGGACGCCTTTGTTTGTGGGGACTGTTTTCACCAATGCACCCACTCACAGCGCTGCTATCGCGAGACTTCAGGGACTCTCAAATGTGCTGGACGATGAAGAATAGATTTATTTTTATTATTCCACAGGAACCCAAACCCAAGTCCTCTATTTATGGTTGGAAGAAGCGTAGAGCCTAATTGTGGGTTGTATCAGTGAAAGACTGTGCAAAAATTGACTGTAAGGACTCGACTTGAGACTCTAACGTTACCCTGGTGCTCTGACTGACTGACTGACTGACAGGAAATCACACATGAAGCCGGCTTATGCTTCACTACATCCAGGGAGAAATACACACTCAGTGAAGATGGAGAAGTCCTGACTACAGCAAAAAGCTTTCCTAAATGTGACATTTCCTGTTTGGAAAGTTTGCACCTCAGAGAAATGACCTTTTGTGTTTTATGTTTGAGCCATGGTTATGAAATGGAAATCTTCAAATGGTCTCGGGCTGCTGTTAGCGGCTCACGTGAAAAGATCCTGCAGCACCTTGAGGTTGTAGCCGAATGACATCAGGTCGATACCGTTTCACACCAATATGTACAGTGTTGTTTTGTTTTCTCTTGTGTTGCACAGGATGTTCTTGAATATGGATGCTGTTTCAGCTGAAGTTCCACAGTTGTGACAAAACTGCTGATTAAATAAATGATCAGGCTGCGGCAACACCATTTCCTGTGGTTGTGTGTGACTTAAACTTCACAGCTATTCTGGATAAAGTACATTGACCTTAGACTCTGATACTAAATACTGACAAAAGAAATATTTGTCATTTTCAACTTATATATGCTTAAAAATGTCCTTTATTGGACTTCAGGCGCAAGTGCAGTTTAGGCGTCATGATCTAATGTTGGCGTTTATCATTCAGAGTAAAGATACTGCAAGGAGCTTGTCTCCCTCTTTGACAGTACTGATAATGTGGTCAAAATGGCAAAATGCATAAAGCTCAGCTGCTTTGTTCTGACAAGGCTTCATTCAGACCTGTGTGCTGGCTACTTGTTTATGTTCACCAGACTGAACCCTCTGGTGATCGACAGAGGCTTGTATTGTCCATGGAGCACAATGCAAACCTGGACCAACATGCTGAATGAACTTGAGCGTAGTCAATGAAAGGCAGAAGAAAACTGCATTCATGTGCCTTTATTCTTGTAATTCTTTCATTTAACAGTATCTCCCAGTGCTTTCTGATTTAGACCAAAGATCCATTTACAGACAAAAAATGTCAGACAACTTTATTTTCCCCAAACACTTCCTGCAGTACTTGATGTAAATCTTTAAAGCCTCAGTTTGATTAAGTACCAGCAAGATATGCTGAAATATTTAATAACGATCCCCTCATCAGTTTGAAGTTTTATCTTCACCTGCTGCAGCTGTTCAGATTGATTTAAACAAAACAGTAAATTATCATAAACAGTCAGGATACATCCTCAGCCTGCAGGCAGGAAGGCAGACACAGTGACAGCCGGGATCTTCTCAGAGATTGGCCTGGTCCACTAGGATGAGTCGTGCCAGAGGAGTCATCGTGCCTCTTTGGAGTCGACATGGCCCTCGTGTGTGCTGGGAGTCGTCTCTGCAGATGCCCTGAATCATCCTGTGGCTGACTGTGCCCACCGGTCTGATGATGTGATGGGTGCAGGGGAGAGTTTCCATCAGAGGCGGAGCTACAAAACAGGACAGAAAGTTGTATTTTTTATTTTTTTAATCCAAAGAAGACATAAGTGGTGGCCAAATTGACATTGTGATGTTTCATTTGTAATGTATCCTACAGTGTGTGTTGGTAAAGGTTTATTTTTGGTATTTCTCTTCACAAATGCAGTTTTCCTGTTTTCAGTATGTGCAATTGACCTATTATGTATTTACAGTTACATAGCAGTGGTTAGAGTTAATCAAAAAGGCAACTAATTAAGTCAGTTTTATTCATAGAAAAACCTAAGACACAAATGACTTAAGTTGAAAATCAGTTTTAATAGATTCCAACAATCAGCCCTTTAATACATATGATTAATTTTCAAGATGTGACACTGCATGATAATGTGATTTTTCAGTGAGAAAAGGTTCCTAAAAAATTGAGGATGTATGACAAGACGGAAAGCATAAGAGGGAAATGGTGCAACATGGCATGATATATTTAAAACATTTTCAGCCATAATTTAAATATTAAATATAAATGGTATAGCAGTCCCCTACTAGAAGTTAAACTTACCTGTTGAATGATGTCTGAAGTGTAGGGCATGGGGAAGATGGCCAGTCGTGTTTATGTGGACTCGCCATGGTCACATAGTCATCCTGAGGCAGCACAGACAAACTGTGGTTTACCTGTGGTGACATCATCATGTACCCCAGCCCTTCCTCCTCATCCTCTGGCTCCCAGCCCTCCATCGTGCAGGCTGCAGCACTGCAGTGGTCTCCGGTCACCATGCTGGTTCTTCTGCAGTCATTCAGGGGCAGATGATGGGCCATCTTCTCTTCTGAGTAGCTGTCTGTCTCAGATACTTCAGATCCTGTCAGAGCTCCGTGGCTGGAGCTCAGAGTAGATTCAAGCTCTGAGTTGTCGGGCTCTACGTAACATTTCTTTGGACTTTGGACTTCAGGGTTCCTGGGGGGCAGAGCCAGACGAGAACCAAGCGGTCTCACATTCATAAACTTGTCTCTGTACTTGGGTCTGCAGCGTTTAGAGGCCAGGAGGGTTTGAAGCTGATTTTGGCTCGATGTTGGAGACTGGCTGAAGTCAGAAAGAACTCGTAGTGCCCTCACTGTCTCACGAACCTCCTCATGAATGTTCTGTGCGCCTGCTGAGTTCCCTGTAGAGATCAGACAAAAAAGAAAAAAAAGGAGATCAGCAGTCCTGTGGGAAGGCTTTCATCAACAAAACCTAACACCTGTTTTATCCTTAAGTCACCTTGGTCTCTTGCTTTCATCCAGATCTCTCCAGGACCGTTTGGTGCCGATCTGCCAAGCTCCAAGAAGAACGAGCCATCCAAGTGGCCAAAGCGCCGAACGCTCAGTAGAGGTATCGTGATCGACGGCAAATCACTGCACGCGCTCACTCGGACCAAGATGAGGGATGTAGCTGTGAGGCAGAGCCGACTCTCCCCTGCCAGGGACTTGGAACAGCCCAGACCTCTGGGCTTCACTGTGACGGGCCAAACCTTGACAAAGGTGAAGGGCGTGCAGTCAGTAGGGATATAGTACATTAGATCACAAGTTCATATTAGTTTTGCAACTTGTCAAAGTTTAGTTATAATATAAGTAACACAGGTCACATTAAACCTGAATTTGAAAAAGGTAAGAGTGAATTTGGATGTCATTTTAAGAAACCATTATACATGTTGTATTTTGCAGAACAACAAAACGAAAAATCTTGTTTTAAATTGATAAAATGTAGACAAAATTCTGGCCTGACCTCCTTGAAGAATGCAGCAGGAGGCAGAGTGCAATACCCATCATCCTCTTCATCAAGGCCCTCTCCGTACTCTTCATCCCTCCGCTCCTCCTCCATCAGTTTCTTAATGGCCAGATACCAGTCCTCCTGTTCCTGCTGGTCCTGCACTGCCAGCACCATGGTCTGATCCTTAGCATACAGCGCCACCGTGTGGCCTTTCCTGGAACTGCCAATCCGGCTCACACCAAGACAGCACCTCAAGTAAATCACCCTAGAAAGTAGGAATGAATTAATTGCAAGTGGAAGGCTGGTTCTTTTAGTTACCTTACAGATCTCCCTTTTCACCAGCTGCTGTGCTATAACAGTATACTTAAAAACCTCCCATCTCCAACAAATGTCAGGAATTGATTTTAAGCAGTACTTAAAAATAGAGAATAGAGATGTAGAGATTTAAATTTGGGCTTTCTACAGCTTCAAAGTACACAGACAAATATGAGTGCATTTATAGTTATGCTAAAAGCATTATAATCCCTGGTCAAAACATGACTTAACATATTGAACTATTAGGCAAAGCAGCGGATGCATTCAGGATCTCAAACAAATTACACAGATGAATAAAGTAAATGAAACAGACATAATTGGTCAACATTTGGATGATGTATGAATTCATGTGAAGCCCCTTTTAAAACTTTAGTCGGCTGACGTCACTTTAACCAACCCTTGCTTGCTCGAGCCAAACAGCGCAGCTTTACCAGCAGACGTCTCCATTGCTGTGAACTTCTCTTGGCTCTTGTACCACTCCAGTCGGCTCGGCCCAGTGTGACTTCCCGCTCTCAGGACAAAATATCTTAGGTGGCTCCGCTCCAGCTTCCCCAGGTGACCTTGTTTCACCACGTCGCTCTGTGGCCTGGAGGAGGTCACCAGGGTGCCGGCCAGAGGGGCCAGAGGGGCCAGAAGGTTGGAGGTCTGGCTGGTACAGAAGAGCTCCTCATAGAAACGAGACGGTGCATTCAACTGGATAGCAGCGTCGCAGTCCTGAGAGTCCTGCTCCGTTTGATGATCACCCACCTGGGGAGGCTGCAGAGGGGATTTGATTGGCAGCCATGTTTGAGGGGAGCAGCAGCTGGGGGATGACGCATGACAGCTGGAGGCAGGTGCAGGTCTCTTCTGGTCAGGACACCTCTTGAACCCTCCTGCAATTCCACTCATCTCAAGCTGAAAACCTGTTTTGTGAACAAACAGGAAAATCAGCGAGGAACTGTGGGGGAAAGAGACTAAAATACAAGAGTTGGAGTAATAAAAGCAAAGAGGGAGTCACAGTGGTTGAAGTGAGAAAAAGTTTAAAGAGAAACTATTTCCACATTTGAAATTGATACCCAGGTTCTTGGAGGCAGTCTCGATGTAGTTCATGAGGGGGCGGCCAAAATAGTGGCTGAACTCCTTAAATATAAGAGTAAAACATAAATATCAAATGTATCGAGTATTGGAACCAACGTGTTGACTTACGTCAGGCAGGTAGGACTATCACACCTGCAGGCACCCAGGGTGGGCTGCTCTTCCTCCCCAGGACCTCTGCAGGACTGACATGTATAAATCAGCTCAGGTGTGCCAGGTCCCAATCAGTGTGGCCTCCAGGAGCTCCTCGGAAAACACAACTCTCAAGTAAAGGTAAGTTGGACAAGTTGCTCATGTACATTTTTGGGAAGGGAACATAAACATATATGTATCTCACAGGTGATATTTGATATGTTGAAAAATGTAATAATGATAATATGAACAGTGAGTGTGAAATGAGTTGTTATTTGCATGGGGAAATGGTTGTAGTCACAGTTCATATATTTGTGTTTCCTCTGTTTTTCTGTGAGGAGTGCCTGGAATGAAATAAGATGAAAATATGTATTATATAAAATGTAATATAAGTTTTTAAAAAACACAAAGCATATTGTCCCTTTGAGATAAAAAAAATTACTAAAAAATTTTGAATCAACAAACTTTATTTGACCGCATGTTAGAAGTTCTTACAAGTACAGTGTACTATGGCTATTATTTCTTTTAGTTCAATATCTGTTTTTCTTTTGCATGTATGGTCTATTTTTCTAAATTATTTTGAACATTGTTTAAGGAGCAATTTGCCTGCCTAGCACACTGCAGAACAATGCTGCAATGTAATGCTGAGAGGCTGGTCATGCACTTTTAATTTAGACTTATCTACCACAATAAATATACCCATAGTATAGCTATTTTAAAGGTATTTTTACTAGGTCACCATTTTGTGCTTCTCTAATCTATATAAACTTTTTCAACATTTAAAGTTTTCCTGTTCATTCAAGATGCATCATGTATCCACAAACAAGACTTAAAAACTTGTCCCGCCCCCTCCTTCGAGTCTGAGCGCTGATCCGCTGCTCGAACTGCCAATTGTCTTCAGCCGTGAGCCAATGGTCAGGTCAAGGCGGCCACAACGAGAGCACAGGCACACAGTCTAACGTCAAAATAAAAGCCCTGCATTTTTAAAACTCTTTGGTAGAAAAACTCGCATGTATGGCTTCTTTTCTGTTAATCATAAACCACTAATTAAACTACTCTTTATGGAGTAAACGAAGCCAAAAACTACGAAAATGTCATTATTCGGGTATTACCGTGCGTGCCGTTTCAAAGCGACTTTATTTTGAAATTCCTTGACGTGCATTTACCTTAACGGTAGCTAACTAGACGCAGCCTTCGCTCTTGTGCATTTTGAGGAAGTTCATCAATGCCGTTGCTGCCAAGGTAGACTGCGGGGGAAAGTTATTCAACAGTGCTGTCTGGAGGACACAAGGCTGTCGGGCCTGCAACAGGTAACGGTTTTTCAAAAGAAACTCCTGAGTTGTTTCGTGAACGCTGTTTGAGGAGAAGCTAACTGGACAGGCGGCTAACCTGCTACTCTGCTGAGAGCGAGAATAAATTCAGATGAAATCATTTTTCACGCTCCTTAATTACCAGCCAGTCTCCAGTTGGCTTCTGCGTTTTCTTCTGCATTTATTAATGTAGTTGTCAGTGAGATTTCCGCGGTATTTTTACGCCCGCAAATGTCATTTCCTGGAAGTGGTAATTTAGCTGATATGCTACAGAATGTTGACAGGTGTGACGTCATGGGGGAGATTTTGTGAATGAGTGACAGTTGGGGGTCTGATGTGTAAACGTAAGTGAAGTCTTTAAGGCTAACAAGTGACTCAAATAAATCATCAGGGCGATTCAATGACTCTCTGTCTTCCAGCTGCATCCAAAGTGCGTCTGCCAATCTAATTTATTAAAAATTTGCTCCAATTTCACGGGGTATTTGCTCTCAGACTGTCCCAATTCAGAGAGCAAATGAGAATATTTAACTGGAGTGGAGTGAACAGAAATGCCATTACAGTACATCACAGGGTGCATTGTGGGTGTATGTGCGCTAGTGTTGTTTTTCAGGAACAAGTCTGCTACCTGAAGATCGCTGTCTATACCGTATACTTATTCACTATAAGTAAATGCATTTTCTTATATCCTAAAACAATCTAATGTAGAATTTAGGGCCAGTTTCCCCCTTGACGAAGTAATTTACTTTAACAGACTTTTATGAGATTGTTGAGTTGACAGTTTAAAGAGGACACATGACACAGGCTTGCCTGTTTCTCGTGATGGAAAAGTCAGCATAATAAACCTGAACTTCCGCCCTTTCCATTGCTAGTACTGCTGTATGAGAGGAGCGGCTGAGGAGGTTTACGCTCCTTTGTTGAAACATCCAACAGAGCACACACACTGTTAAAAAGTAGAAATACAAGCCTTTGCACAAACATTGTCCTCAGATTCAAACCATTGTGAACATCCATTATATTTATCTACTATTATTATCTACTCAGACACACTGTTATTGGTTGACGTACTTATTGGTTTTGTCCATTAGGGGTATAATGGTACGTGTATCCAAACCCGAAAATAATCTGCACAGGCCTCCTGGTGCAGTCTGCGTGTGTATCGAATGAATACAGCCAGTGCACACACAGAATTTATTAACTGGTGTGTTATCGGGGCTCAGATAAAGAGGAACAACTTAAAAAAAGACCTGATGTTGTTAATTTAGTCAGATTACACGTGGATTTATTGAATTGTTTGGTCAATTCCTCAGTTGTATGTACATGATCGTGTTGAAATTAAGATTGAAATAAAGATCGTGGCGACTGCATGTGAACATAACCTTTAAGTCCCTCCCACATCATTTAACTCTGCTGTGTGGAAATGTGCTTTAGTTTTGCAGTCGACTATGATGATGACAGA
Source organism: Amniataba percoides (assembly GCA_037176925.1). NCBI lineage: Eukaryota > Metazoa > Chordata > Actinopteri > Centrarchiformes > Terapontidae > Amniataba > Amniataba percoides. The sequence continues at coordinate 5,228,955 of JBAJHX010000011.1, read as the reverse complement.
TAAAGACAAGTGTATCGTACCAGAGGTCACATTGTATAGCTGCAACTGACATATAAAAACATATTTAAAAAAACATAAAGACTAATACTAACCTTTGATAGTTTTATAAAAATATAAGTTTAAAAATAAGGTATGTACTGAACTGTGACTGTCCACACACAAAGTTAACAATGCTAACAGTCTGTAGTTGTAAATTGGTTGTAATTCCTGTGTTGCATGCTGGTACAGCCTGTAATATCCACTTTAAGTTTCACTTCCAAGTAAACGTGAAGAACCGAAAACTATTTCTGGCACACAGTCAATCACTTTTCACTCTTCATGTGCTTCAGTGTTTGAAGCTGATGATTGCCAAGCATATGTAAAGGAAGGTATGTTGCTGTCCAGCCAGATGTTCTCAGTTTACAGTTTACTCTCTGACTAGTGATTCGGCCTCTTGGGACGTAGTGACTTTAGTGATGTCAAAATGAAACTTAACTGTACTCATCTTGGCTGCAACCTTTCTTGGAAGAGACTGTTCAGGAACAGGATTTGAAAGTGGCAGTTAGAGAAGGGTTTTGCTGAAATGTAATGGCTGTGTGTAATTATAATTAGCAGAAATGGGGCAGAAATGTCATTCTGTCGGTGGTTGATGGTCCCGACTGAAATATCTGCACCAGAGAGTCTCTTCTGACTCTTAGTCTTGTTTAAACACATCACTTCTGGTCTTATGTAATAGTAGATAACAATTTACTTTCTCGTTTCAGGATGTTACTGAGAATACTGCTGGGCTTCCTGTGTGGTGTCGGAGCTTTGGGTGCAGAAAACGACACGGCTCAGCAGGACCCCCCTCCCCTGCTGCTGGTGTCGTTCGACGGCTTCCGAGCCGACTACTTAAAGAGGTTCCCCATGCCCAACCTGAAGCTTCTGTACAGCCAAGGGGTCCTGGTGGAGCAGCTCACCAACGTCTTCATCACCAAGACGTTTCCCAACCACTACAGCCTGGTAACCCTGCTGCTCGTGCTTTTTTTATGTTGTGGAAGTGGAGATGTCAGATAGCACTGTGATGTTAGCCTGAAAGCACTTCCCCTCACATGCTTATCTGATAGTGTTAGTAGATAAGCACGCAGGCTTGTGTGTTTGGTAGTTCAGTCAAGTAAGCATGAAAAGATTGTAAACCGCTTTGAAGTAAGATTAGTAGTTCATAAAACAAGTCACAAACACATGATGTGTGGCATAATAATTTCATAATAGTGTAATTGTCATTTCCTCTCCAGGTAACAGGACTATACGCAGAGTCTCATGGTATCCTGGCCAGTAACATGTACGACCCTGTCAGCCACAAGCACTTCCACGTCTACAACGACACCGACCCGATGTGGTGGAGCGAGGCGCAGCCACTCTGGCTGACCGCGCTCGACCACGGCTACAAAACGGCCGCCGTGATGTGGCCCGGCTCTGACGTGACCATCCGCAACCGCACAGCCACACACTTCTTTCCCTACAACCCCGCCGTCACGTTCCAGCAGCGACTGGGGAACATCACAAACTGGATCCAGGGAAATGGAACGGTAGAGAAGTCGTTTCCATCTACTGTTTTTTAACTGTTTGAATTCCTCCAGAGTACCTCTGTCTGACTTGTAGTACCTTAAACTCCAATCCAGGAGCAAGGTGTGAAGTTTGCAGCTCTTTACTGGGAGGAGCCGGACCGGTCAGGTCACATATTTGGTCCTGATAACAACACCGCCATGGGTGAAGCATTGAAGGAGGTACAATTTATGGTTTAGCACTGAGAAGATCACTAGATCATATAACGACAGCTCCAGAACTATGCTATACTTATTGAATTGGTATTTGGTGATCCTCAGATATTCTCCTCAGCACCTTTCTGTTTATTTATATCTAGCAAATGTTTGCATGTCAGCCTGCTAAACTAAGATGGGGAACATTGTCAACATTATACCTGGTTAACATCAGCTCACTAACATTGTAATGATGAGAATGTGACATTATAAGTTTGACTTAGCAGTAGACTTCAGAGTTTGAGAAAACTTCTCTGTTGGATGTATGGTATTGTATTAATGATCATTGTAGGTGTAAGTTCCAAGCTTCTTTCATTTAACAGCTTAATGGAAGCCGTTATCGATGGCTGTGTCTCTTTTCATTCAATCAGGTCGACGATAACATTGGCCTGCTCGTTTCGGAGCTGAAGCGGACCGGCCTCTGGGGTCACGTCAACGTCCTGATAACCAGCGACCACGGCATGGCTCAGTGCTCTGCCGAGCGCCTCATACGGCTTGACAATTGCCTCCCCTCTGAAAACTACACACTGGTGGACCTCTCACCTGTTACAGCCCTGATCCCTCATAAAGGTAATCACACTTCACCTCAGCAAACGTGAGATAAGAGAGCCTGTATATAAACACAGCCACACAAAAGTGTCTTTATTTATCTATAAGTATACATTTGTTGACACCCATTTACACGTCTCTCACTCAAATGCCTCTTTATATACATGTGCTCTGCAGACCCAGAGGCTACCGTCGCCCTCCTGAATAAGTGCCACAAGAATTTAAGAGCATATTTGAAAAAAAGCATCCCTGACAGGCTGCACTACAGAAACAACGAACGCATCCAGCCAGTCATACTGATCGCTGACGAGGGCTGGACCATAGTGCAGCGAGGAAACCAGCTGCCAAGATGTATGTGTCCTTTGTTTTGTTTGAAGCAACTTGTATTTTATAAAAAAAAAAAACAAAGGTCAGCGTTCTTCATGTTTAGTGTGCTTAGAATAAATCTTTTACATCTACTAATACCCTGCTTTTAAAATATTTTTTAAGGAGAAATCAGATATTTTAGGAAAAATAATTAAATTTAGAGATGATTTTCTTGAATTTGTATGATACTCAGCCAGCAGTTTTACTCTAGCTTTAGCTATTAATGAATAATATGATAATAATGATATTAAAATTAAGTTGAGGTACAAATGCCCACCAGCTCTCACTCTCCCTTTTCTCTCTCCAGTGGGCGACCATGGCTATGATAACTCTCTACCCAGCATGCACCCCTTCATGGCAGCGACGGGGCCCAGCTTTCGTCAGGGTTATCGAATCAGCAGTTTACACAGCGTGGATCTTTACCCGCTCATGTGCCAGCTGCTGTCTGTGGCGCCGCAGCCCAACAACGGCACCCTGACCAAGGCCCGGTGCCTGCTGACGGCCGAGAAGTGCTGGGATGTCCCTCTGATGGTCGGCATGGTGATCGGCGTCCTGATGGCGCTCACGACATTGACCGGTAAGTCTGAATGGTAGCAGCGGTATATGAATATGTGTTATGTCAGTGTAAACAAACTGTGTGTCTCCAACTGGGCTTGTTTCTCTTCAGTTCTGTTCAGGTTCATCAGCTCCCGCCGCCGGTCAGGTCCCCGGCCCTTCCAGAGGCTGCAGGTCGATGACGATGACGACGACGACCCCCTGCTGGAGTAAACCAGTCAGTGCGCACACTGATCTGTGTTCCCTGTTCATGCTCCAATAGGTATTTGTTGCACTTTACTCACTGAGGTCGATGCCCTAGCTTTCACTGGCGTGTGTGTGATATACGTGTGTGTGTCCATTTGAGCGTACACACACAGGAGGAAGGTCTGTTGTTTTTCAAAGTGTTCAGGCCTGCGGTGGTTTTGTGCACTTCTGCAAAAACAACTGCACAAAACAGTGAATAATATAGCTGTTGCAGACTTTCTATAATGTTACTGTTGTTAAAAATCCTGTTACAGGAGACTTGAAAATGTGACAAGAGGCCAGTGGTGTTCTGTTGCAGAATGTAACTTGGTTTCAGGAAATATTGAAGACTTTTTCAGTGGGAGGCTGAAAACAATTAAATTTAGCATTTTATTCTGTTGTTTAAGGTACAGATTTAAGGGATTTATTGTTTGTGTTTCTGCGGGAAGGCTGTTTTTTGTGCGTGTGTATTTGTATTTTTTGTCAGCAGAGGGAGCCAGTCGCTCATTTACGATTTATATTGTACCTCAATGAGATCCTGTGTTTCATGAGGTGGAAAGCATGAAAGCTTTTTTCTTGATGGGTTTATTACAGTTACACTGATATCTGAGTCCGCAGGTTGGATGCTATATTTTTACTATTAAATTATAGAATAATTGGTTATAATAACTATAAATGTGACAGAAAAGTGAACCGGTGTTCGAAGGAGGCTGATTTCTATGCAAGCTGCTGCAGTAAGTATGTGTGTCATCCATTCTTGCTTGCAGTATGTATATGAATTATACCAAAGACTTTTATTAAGATGCACAACAGATGCTCCAAAGAGAGACTCGCCATCTGAAAAGAGATTTTGTGACAGAGAGATTTGTATCATAAAATGAGAGCAGTATAATGGTAATTATTAGCATCAGGACGAACAGTTACACTGTGGACTGTGGAGTGAAAAAAGTCATTTAAGGTCAAATTCAGGCACAGTTTTTTCATATTTGCTCACTGTTTTCCTACTCTCCGCAAAATCCATTGAGTTTTGATCTTACAAGTATTTGAGTATCCAAGACTGATTTATCTTACTCATCTGCGTCATAGAGCTTCATTGGTCTCACAAAAAGACACCAGATGACATGCTCTTTTTTTATAGTAAACGTGGGCACTCATTCATTCTGTATTCTGCACTCAATAGATGAATATATGTGTGTGTGGGTATTTATATTTATATATATATACCACATATACATATATACACACACACACACAATCATTCGCGGCTAAAATATTCGTAGACAAATTCACAGCCCTGTATCAGCAAAGTTTGTTAAAAACTGTAGTGCGTTGAAAGATGAAACAATATTTCTGACCTGTTTTTAAGATTTATATCTTCATTAGTAGCCAACAGTCTCCACCTGCAGACGAAGTCATAAAGTACGGCACGGCCACCTAAAACACTGTTGGTTTTAGTCTTTTTCAAGGGAATCCTTGACATTAACAAAACTAAAAAATATAGCCAGATTCCTTGAGTAATGCTGCCGATTGCATGCTTTTCCAACGTACACAGTGATCTGCATGTGTTCTGCATACATTTTTTCATGTCTGTATGCCACTTGCTACTGAAACAAGGAAAGGCCCATTTTCTGGTCTTTCCTCTGCATATATTGTTTTTTTAAAAAGTCAGTACATAAAATTACTCATGATGCTTTCATATTATCACCATCACATCGCTTATTCACGGTAGCAGCACTGTCAATTCTGATTAAAAATCAGACCCCACAAATATTTGTTTCAGGTCATAGTGAGGATTATTTGATCTGCACCCTCTTCCTTTTCTGTGTTTTATGGTGAAAACAGTGATTTTGTGCCATAATGAAATTTCAGTGGTATGCAGTACAGAGCTTCCAGTTTCAGGAGGATGGTGTTTGTGATGTTAAAATGCTACATGCTAGCTGTGTTTTTGCACCCTATTTATGTTTGATCCTCACAGTTTCAGGTCTAGTCTTTTTAGTTTTGAGAGGTGTAAAAAAAATGTCTTGGTACTATGCAAATCCGGACTGGCCTGCTGAGAGGTTCCTGTGATTTAATGGCATTTTCAGAAGAAATAAAGTCGACTGAAAATCAAACTTTTTGTGTTGTGACTTTTTGTGTAATACCCCCCCTCCCCAACACACACAAATACACACACATTTCCACACATCAGGTGTTGGAAAGGAAATGGAAAGGAGAAGCGACACATTTGGAAAAATTAATTTATATTCCTTTATATTTTTTTTCTCCATTGCAGTCACAACATTACAATGTAATAAAATGGTAAATATATAAAATCAAACTCAATACTGACGCTTATACATTTCTGTATCGTGTTCAAAACCAAATGAACTGTACATGTTTTCATTTATATCTGTTACATCATTTAAAATCTGTCATAATTTCTATGTAGTCATCTGTATTATTGTAAATCTTTGTCTCTTCACAGATAAATAGACTTTATTTTCAGGAGGTATTGTAACAAAAATAACACATTTCCTAAAGCTGGCCACTTGCAGCCATTGAAAATATCATTCGACTCTTCCCCAGAATGCTTTTACGCTATCGTAGACACAGAATACACAGACACACAAGAGATACACAATGTGTCTTCTCGTTTCTGGACCGTTTTCGTTTGTGGTTGGTCAGAAAACATTCGGCGAGAATTTGGGAATCCCCCTGCTTAAAAGACAAGAAGATCCCTGAATGGTGTTTTTATGAGCTGACGCAGGAGCGGGTTTGAACACGGTTGATGACAGCAGCCATCGTCTCTACAGTGAAGACGGGAGATCTTAGCCAGACAGCCATGCTTCCCTTAGAATAAAAAACGCAGGATTTAAATATCACCCTCCTCAAGTGTGAAATATGTGCTTATGCATTGAAGTGTTTATTGGCATGAAGCTAGGCACTGCAAATATGTTAATCATCATCCATTGTCAAACAACAGCAAAGATGACTCCTTTACTTATTTACTTTATTTACTTCACTTATTTTTCCTTTAGTGTCAGCGTCTAATAACAGTTTTCAAAACAGAGGATGTAAAACATTTCACATTTGTCACATTTTGAAAGAATGGTTGGACATTTTGCTCCCTTGCTTTCTTGCCAAGTTAGATGATAATATTGGCATCACTCTCGTGTTTGTATGCTAAATAGAGGCATTGGACATTTTTGCTTTTGAGTTAAATCATTCAAGGTTTTTTCCACTACTTGTTGCTTGTGGTGACGATCCGTCTTTGCAGGAAAAACCAGGAATGAGTCAGTCAGTCGGTTTATCAGGAATGTTAGAGACAAATATTATTATTCATCTGTCCGTTGTGGCTGTCTGGCAAATCAACTCCACAAACTTCACCCTGCCAACAGATCTAATATCAGTGTTCTTATACTCGAGACAACACGATGGCACAGACTCCTACGAAAACAGTTTCCATTTAAGCTGTATTTTTCTTCTCTCGTCTTACATTCGGGATATTTATAAAGAACATTTACTATCAGTACATTTGAAAGAGCCATCTAAGCAAACTCAATGAAACATAGATCCAACTGAGGATTACCAGAAAAAGGTATTTACAATCAAAATGCCAACCACGAGAAAATGAAAGGTACTTTTGCACATTGAAATTTCTAGAGCTACTTTTTTTTTCCAAGCTGAAGAACACAGTAGAAAAGCATGACCCCGACAAAATAAAAGCTCATGGTACATCTGATAGATCTACATTAAGGTTTAGTTTGACCCTGCCCTGTGCTTATAGTATCCACAACTGAGTCGGACCGCTGAAATCCTTCCGACTCATTTCCCGTGATTGAAATTTGAGTATTTGTGCCAAAACTAACCAAACACTTCAGTCCTAAAAGGAAAGGATTTCAATTGTAGACTCAGATCTGGTAGAAACTGGTCTGAGATCAGAAACAGCTTAGCGTCTGGCCTCGATTTCTACAAAAATCATGATTAGTAATGATCATTTCACAGCTCTGGACCAAGCAAGTAAAACTTTGGCTAAAAAAAAGCATATGAAGCATTACTGACACATACAGTAGTTTGCACTCGCGCTCACACACACACACACACACACACACACACACACACACAAACACACACACACAGCCTAACCACAGGCCTCATATGCTTTGCAGACCCTGATAGTGGAACTTTTGTGTTTATCTAAAGAACTAAAAATACCTTTCTGGTTTTACTTTTCACAATCAGATGCACATTCCTCTGTCGGGAGGTTGCATCCCATCCTGCTTATTCCTAAAGTAAAGGTACATTATAGAGCCTCCCACCCACCCGTCCCGACTCATTTTAACCCATCAACAGACCAGCTTGATAGAGAAAAATGTAACTGAAGTCCATAGAAATGATTACCAAAATACCATAAAACAAATGTTTAAAAAAATGTAAACAAATGGCTTTGCATTGTTGCACATTAACACCTTCTGGTTTCTGCTTTCTTCTTTGCAAACAAAGAACGGAAAAAAAGACACAAGAAGAAGCAGTACATGAGAACAGTGGTGTGGTATGTTTGTAAAGGTTATCCAAGCCCAGAACCATTCTGTCGGTCTTGCATAGCTGTGGACGTGTAGCCATACAACAACACAGACTGGATTTGAATTCCCTACAGAGTGGGCCCGGCTAAGGCTCTGGGTTTTTGGGTGAGAGTAGAAACTTTTCATTTGTAGCGTGCAGACTCGACTGTAGATGGTGGATCCGTGATTTTTTTTTTTTTTTTTAATGACCACGATCTGATATTAAGGTTATTCTCAATTAAAACTAAATGGAGATGGCGAGAGGGTGTGATACCTGCAGTTTGATCATAAGGCTACAGTCGAGTCTGAATGCTACACATGAATACTTCTGTGTAAAGAAGGAACTGTATGTTTTTGGTTGTGTCAGACCTGATTTGGCTGTGTTAAACCTGATCTGTGATTGGCTGGAGCTCTGGGTGCAAAGGGGGCCATGGTTTGAGTCAAAAAGGTCGGAGGTCATTTCTAGGGAATAGCTAGTGAAAGCTGCTCTGGAGCTCAACATAAATCTCTCCGTTCACAGCCCAGACGCACACGCGAAGCTGTGACTCTTCAAACCTTTAAGCCTCCGCAGTAACCGCTTATTTTCCTAGGAGCACGTGTGCCCTCAAATCTAGAACATTCATGCAAGAAATTCACAAGCACGATCTGTGAAACTAACAGAAAATGTCTAGCTGTGTTCTCTACATGTCACATATTCAGGACGACGTGCTAACACAGTACGCTGTTTTCCTTTGATTTCTGTGCTCTGACACACTGAACCATGCTTAATGTACAGTGCATGTCCACATCAGAGTGTACCAAAAATTAGCACCACCCCCTAAAGTTAATCTTTTTTTGCACATAATCATGACTCAGATGTCTTAAAAAAATTCCACCTCCACTTTTGTCGAGCGGATAAGGCATTGTAGCTATTATGTGTCACTCAAAGAGACAGAAGGTGTTGCTGTTTTTATGTACACTCTCTACATGAGGGAATCCAGATTGATTGAATTACACTATTCAATCAAGCTGAATGTGAAACACTCAGGTTGTCTAAACATATTTGGCTAATTTCTTCATACCACTGTGACCACAACTATACAAAAACCATCCAACTTTACTCAATAGCACCATATGAATATTGTTCCCAAATTATAAAGGAGTAAGGGATTATTGGACATTAGTATGTGAGTGTGTGTTTATGTGTGTGTTCAAGCGGTGAGGTAGGGACACATCCCATGTTGTTACACTACTTTTCACTGTGTGTCTGCATGTGTGTGCTAAGCATATCTCCCTGCTGTGGAGGAAAACCCTGTGTTTGTGTGTGTGCGTGTGTATGTGTGTGTGTTGTGAGCGTGTACACTAAGCACATCTCCCTGCGTCGGAGACTTGCATAGCTTCTGCAGGACAGGAAGAGCAGTTGTCCATTTGGACGGAGCCTTTGGCACAGCCTTGGCCGATAACTGAAGGCAGTACTGAAGTTGCACCATAGAATTCAAAGAGACAATCTGCCCTTATTGCACCATTAAGTACATGTGTGTTTCATATTTGCACCATATGAAGTGGGATTAGCAGCCAATTGACTCTGTAGCTTGAGTGCGTTGCACCATATGAACACAGATGCTGCTGCTTCTGTTGCGCGTTCGCACCTAATGAATCTACTCACCAGTTTGCAGCAAAGGAACAGATTTTTTTTTTTTTTTTTTTTAAATCGACTAGCACCACGGAAAAGTAATGTAAGCTCACTGTTCATTCATGTTCTCCAAACTGAAAGGGATACGTCAACATTTTTGGTGTTAGTCTTCTTTTTTCATTTGCCACATTTGACTGAAAACTGATAAATTATATTTTCATGATGAATTAATCTGTTTATCTGTAATTTTTTTATTTATCATAAATTGTCTCAAGTGATGTCAACATCAATTGGGCTTGAATTTCAAAGTTTTTTTTAAATTATGGTACGTAGAGTTAGAGCTACATTACTTACAACAAGCATAACACACTCAGATCTGTGATACAACCATCACTGGTGAAGTTGCATGGTGGATAATGTAGTTTGCACAATTTGGCAAAGAGGAAGGATATCAAATAGTACTTCTTGTTCTGCTGCACTGAATTTTTTAAATTGTCCATTGTAATGCACAATTGATGGAATACTCTTTTAAAGGCTAACAATGGGAAAGACTGATTTATAAAAGTCCATTTGTTTGAATGGTCTTTGCAAAATGACACATTTTTCTACAATTTGACTCAAGGTTACAAGAAAAAGAAGAGACTAAGGTTTCCCTCCAAAAATGTTGAAGTATCCTTTTTTTTAACGCTCTTAAAAGCAATATCTGTTCATCCGCTTGATCCTCTTAGACAGAAGCGATAAGACGAAGCGTGTGTGTTTGTGTTCATCTTTCCTAACTGCGCCATCTGAAATGGCTCATAGCCGGGTTTCATCGGCTCTTTAACTGACATGAGACTGGAGAGAAGGTGTGGAGCGTTTGACGGCATAAAACACTTTCACCACTTTCCAAACCCTTGTTATTACTCGCCGCCACGAGGTGTTTGGGCGGTCTGCTGACGGCATGCGATTTTAGGAGCGACGTTCCCGTCGACGGACTGATGACTGATATCTCGGCACATTTGTTGTTGCCTGCCAATGTAACAGCTTGGATTACAGGGATAAACAAACAAAAAAATAAATAATGAGCCATACATCACAGTTCAGCCGTGGGTGGCTTTGGAGGAGTTGATATTGGACGCTTTACAGGAGAGGAGTCATCGAGAGGCGATTGAGGCGATTGAAGTCCAAATCTGTTTTATATTGGCTTCAGTGGTGAAACCCTGTTAGCGTGAGACCCACATGATTAAGACATCACACACTGGTAGATGCTGGGAGACATAGATCAGAAATAATTAGTCTTGCATTTGCTCTTTCTGTTGAATATTTGGAGACGATTTGAATTTTTTTCACTGTCCACCACTGAGAACCAGCACGACTGAGCTTTTGCGACAGTAGATGGAATAAATTTAGCCTCATATGACCCCTCTGAGCACATCAGGAAATGATGGAGAACAACTGTTAGATGGCATATAGACATATATACCATAGTTTAGTAATACTGAACACATCAGCACTGCCTTTTTGCATGTAAGATGATGGTAACACTGTGTTTTGGATTCCTCCCTATTTGACTAAACTTGATCATTTTTTAAATGTAAAGTTTTTACAACTCAGCAGCAGTGACTTCTCGTCTGCTTTTCAAAGTATTTTGAATGTGTAATGGCCTTTTATACTTACGGTTTAAAGGGTTTTAAGGAGATGGCACATTGACTAGCATAAATGTTTAGCAATAAGAACTGTCACATCAAATTCATAGATCTGTCCTCAGTACACCCTTTAACTTTACCTTCATGCTAACGCCTTAACATACAAGGTTTTCAGTGAGAGAACGCCAATCATTTGTTTGTTTTTGTATATGGCTTGGAGATTTGTAATGTTTAAAAACAAAATCTTTATTTCAATTTATTTTTATTTGCTGTTTCTATTCTATAAGGACAATGTATATAAACATTTCTGTGCATGTGCCAGTGTTGACCAGAGTTATCTCATTTTCAGCTGCAGTCCTTTGGTGAGATGTTTTGATACCAATAAAACTAATATTTTGCTAATATCTTAGCAAGTAAATCTTCTATTTTGCAGATATTTGGCACAGTATAGTAACAGTGCTCTTTTTAGTTATGACTTTTAGCAAGTAGAGGTTCTTGCTTTTAGCGCTAAGGTTGCTGACTGTCACTGAACATAGTGTATGCTAAAGTGTTTGCACTTTTAATAGTATAGAATAGTCGTATAGTTTAATAGTATAGAATAGTTTGACATTTTGGGAAATATGTTTAATGTCAGATGAGAATAGATGATGCCACTCTTACATTTCTTCTTAAAGTATGAAGCTACAGCCTGCAGACAGTGAGGCCAGATTAGCAAACCACTAAAAGCACAAAGGGAAAAAGTTAGCCTGGCTGCCTCCACAAAATGCACCTACTTATAACTATTTTTTTAAATTGAATTAAGTTTTATTAAGTTCAGAATTTTTACATTTTGTTGTTCAGATTTAACATTTTAATATATATTTATTTCATAAGAGTTCCAGGCACAGATAAGAAGATTTGTATAACTGAACTCGCTGAAAATAGCGAGGCTAGCTATTCCCACCAGCTTTGAGTTTTACTGCTAAGCAAGCTAAGCTAAGCGACTCCTGGCTGTGGCTCCATATTCAGTATACACTATCTGAGAGTGACGTCAATCTTCTCATCCAACTTCGCCAATAAAACAGGAGTATCTGTAAAAATGTCAAACTATTCTTTTAAGAGACTGCAGCACAAACTTTGAGTAAAATTGATTATTTGTTTGAGCGCGTATTAGATGCCAATACCCTCTCTGTCTCCATTTTTCCCATCATGCTCTGCTACTTTTCCGGGTAATCTTGTCAACAGACCCCAAAAACCATGTTTCCGTAAGGGTACATATAAAACATCCCCTCTGTACATAGAAAATATATACACTACCTTTTGACTAGACTAACAGCAACGTGTTCACAAACTCCTTTTTATTAAATGTGATGTTGGTTCTTTCTTTATGTCACATCTTTTTATTCTACTGAAACCCGTGAAAGTGTGAGCGACGCAACGTAAACGGCATGCGGTGGTCAAAAGACGCCGGTGTCAAACTGCGGCGCTCATTTTTTACATTTTTTTTGTTTTTCCTTCACAGCGGAGCGCGGACGTGTGAAATTAAGTCAGTGAAAACAGATGAAGAGTGATCAGAGGAGTTGGAAATAGAGAGACAGAAGGATAAAGTGAGAAAGAGATGGACTCGCGCTGAAGCAGCTTGTTGAGTCATGGCCATGGGACTCACAGGTCGTAGGTGCCCGCAAGGAGTGTGTGTGTGTGTGTATGTGTGGGTGTGTGTGTGTGCTCATAAAAGTGTGACAAATTGCTTCTGTGTCTGTGTGCTTATATCAAGTGCGACCTTGTGTGTGTGAGAGAATGTGTCTCTAGATCTTTTCAAACTCTGAACATCCATGTATACATACATGTCTTTTTATGGTGCGTATGTGCTTATGTGTGCTGATGAGTGTGAGTGTTTGTGTGTTTGTGTGTGTGCGTGTCAGAGTGAGGACTCATACTGCAATAGTTCATACAGCAGGGGTCCGTCACGGTAGCGGATGCCCACAGCAGCCGGCGTTATGTACTGCAGGATGTTTATAGTCCTCCGCAGGCGTCTGTCTACGTAGTGGGCGTCCCATGCTGGGTAACGCTTCCTGGGCATGTCGATCTTTATAAGTGGGCCCTCAGGCTTGGAGGTGGGGGGCATCGACCTCACCTGGAAGACGGGAAGACACGTCTCGGCCACGTCCTCTTCCGTCTGTGACTTGGCCATGTGGGCCGGGGTGGGTGGAGCGGTGGGCGGGGCCGATGGGGGCAGGGGAAGACCCCAGAGCAGCTGGGCGCAGCAGGACGAGGCAGGGCTCGGCTGCAGGTGGGCTGTGGCAGGGTGCAGGAAGCCGTAGTACAGCAGCATGACCAGAACGCCACCGGCGAATGTCAGATAGACGCCGCACAGTGCTGGGACAGCATAGGAGTCAGTCAGCACTGGATCCCTGTAGGCGTACCTGCAGGGCGATGGCAAACATGGGGTTAAATTTGTGTGCGTGCGCATGTGATTTCATGTGAATATGGAAAATAGTAGACCACTTTGCACTACCACGCTTCCTTTCTTCTTGTAGCTTTAAAGTGTGAATGGCTCGCTGTTCTTCAGCATGTCCCTGCCTTTTACACAAATTTTTAAAAAATCCATTTTCAAAACCAGCATTGTGTTCGACCGTCTCTTAATGCTTTCTGACTTCCACACCTTGTCTGTGGCTCTCAGCCCCAAGCCCAACAGTTCCTGCTGGGGGAGTACATCTTCAAAAGTAGGTCATGAATACTTCCTTAAATATTCAAACATGGCAAAAAGCTGGATGCTATTGTTTTCAACAAATATAACTGAAACAGGAATAGACAGTGCATTTGTTGGGGACTATTTTCAGGAGCATATCAGTCCACATTTGGTGCTCTAGTGAGTATTTCTTGCAGCAGGATGGTGTGTAGGATTTATTAAAGATAAACTCCAGTGTGCTTGTCTGTAAAGAAACATGTCACCGAGTACAACAGTGTGGCTCACTGATGTGTTTTTATTAGTTTTAAGCAAACAGCGCCTTGTGTTTGCTTGTAGGTTACATTCATTGTTTGTTTTGGTCATTTCATGGGATTTGTTGACAGAAATGAAAATACAGACTATCACCAGACTTATTCATTAAACTGGGTTTTCAAATGTGCGTGGGAGGCTAGGACAGGCTGGAGGGCAGTGTTTCATTACTCTCTAAAGTAGGAAGATGGAACATGGGAGGTTAAAAGGCTCATTAAGCATGGAGGACTGAAATTATTAACTATTTTATACATTAACAAATCAGTCCCTGGAAAGGAGGTTCTGAGTCCCGTTTTAGCCACCTAGACTGACATTGCTGACAACATTTATACAATTACAATTCTCCATATACACACATTCAAGACATGCCATTGCAACACTCAAACCAACGTCCTTAAGGAACAGAGCTTTTTCCTACTGTGCCTGTTTTCTCTGGTATAAACTTCCACTTACCTCAGGGAACTGTGTCCCTTGTGATTTTCAAATCCATACTTGAAACCACACCTCTTCAAGGGTGTTTAACTTCCTAATTATGATTAAATAGACTGTGTGGGAAAGTAGCAGTTTAGTTCAGGGTTAGATTTTGAAGGTTTTTTTATGTGGCAAATAAAACTGCGTCTTCACAAACTGAAGATATTGTATGATTTGAATCCATATTCAAGGAGGAAATAGTAAGGACAGTAACACTTTTAGACTCTTTGACTAACTTACCACAGCCCGGTGAGGATGGTGTTCTCAGCCAGCACAACAGTGTAGTACGCCACCATCCTGTAGCGTGTTCGGCCCTCCTTCACGTTGAACCAGCAGAAGATGTAGACGATGCCAACCACCATATTGAAGAGCACCTCCTCCCACTTGGACATGCAGAAGTCGGTGCCCCCATGTACCACCCAGAAGGCCATGGCGCACCAGTGGAGTACGACAAAGATGCCGAAGTAGATGTGGAAGAGGGAGGCGAAGAGGGCGAGCGAGAGGACGCGGGACGAGATGGTGAAGAGGCGCCAGAAGAGGTGCAGTAGTGCCCCGCGGTAGCTCATGCTGCGCTGGTCGTCACGAGAATCGCGCAGCAGTTTGTGGTAGGAGGCCAGAACCCAGGCGAGAGACAAGAGGGAGCCCAGGGAGGAGATGCCTACAGAGAGAGGGAGGAGGGTTACAAAAGGAGGAGAAGAGAACAGAGGTGGGTGCTTCTTTTGAGTGAATCAATCAGAACAAAGCAGAATCAAGTTTTCAAGGTTCGTGCATAGAAAAGTACATTTTTGTGAGTCATTGGAGGTGTTTTGTGTAGTAATGTGAGCAAATCTTTAAAAACGGAGTAGCGCGTGACACGACGGTAACATTTTGTAATGACGCTTAAGTGGTATGAGTCTGAAATATAAAGTTATTTTTAATGTCCCAGCTGCTGTGTGCATCCACCCCCTGTGCTAGTCACATATTTGCATTAAAGTAGAAGGTGTCGCAAAACTCCAGAGTGATGAGGATGAATAACACTAGTGGGTGGCCGCCTAGATGATACATATCCTGGATGAATAAGGAGGAGGAGGCTGATGGACTTTTGGCTAGCACATCCCCCGAACACTTCATGATTGTGCTTTCTTTCTGGGACCACCTGAACTCAAAAAAAAAAAAAAAAAAAACACTGTGAAAATCCAAAGGCAGCACCATCTGTAGCCACAAATTGCTGAGCATGATGTGTGCAAATTGCTAATTACTGTTTGCGCAGCTGCTGATTTGTATGTGCATTGTGGGCTACATGGAAAAGTGGTGCTGTGTCTGTAAATGTGACAGGAAGCTGGATTCCCCAGCTTTTCAGACGAGTCAGGGCGGCTCTCGAGGCGTAACCTGCGCTCCACCTACACTGCAGTGTCTCGGCCCGGTTCTCCCGGATCATGATGCAGAGCTGCAGGACCAGCTGAGGCGCCGACTCCAGGAACGTCTCCAGAAGACGCAGCATGTTGACGTCTGCGTACTCGAACATCATGGCCCAGTACCAACGCCGCTGGTGCTCCTTCTGCCGGCGCGACATGATGCCCAGGTACAGCGTCCTGATGTACCTGCAGGGGGACAGAGGTAAGAGTGCTGATTAATACTAATACTATACACGCCTATCCTCCATTTTTCAATCTCATTTATTTTTTTCTCACTAATTCTGCATTTTTACAAGTTCATTGTAGCACGTATCCTTCAATAATCACCAGCGCCTGACAAAATAATCATTTGGTACTGCTGAATGTTTGCTTTTCTTTATCAAATGTGATAATAACCTGACTAAGTATGTTGGTTGGATATATAGTCAGGTTATGTTTCATCATTTGATTGATAGTATTTGATTTTCCAAACATATATCATGTGTACAAAACACTCTAGGCACCAGAAATCAAAAGTCCATCAGGACAAAAACTCAACCAAGCTAAACTGAAATCTCAGCAGTGGGGAAACAATCACAGGAACCAGTATGTTGCCTCAGCTGAAATAAAACTAATATACATACCAATGAATTGTCACCATCTCTTTTGATGAATTTGATCTATAGAACAAACACAAATCTGAACGCTGTGACCTAAGACGCGACTGAACTTGTACTGGAAATATTTCCACATTTCATTGTGCTCTCTTTGTTCATAGAGCCTCTCAATGAACAATGATCCATATATACTGAGTGGATTGCTATCAGTGCAGTACATGTGGGTGGGATGTAGGCAGTGAATTCAATTAAAAATGCCTCAGGGTACTCAGGGCGTGTGTGTGTGTGTGTGCCTTTCGATGCATGTATGTGGATATGTACATGTGTGCAAATGGATATCCTCCTCCTTCCCTGTGTGTGCGTGACCACTCTGCGTGCATGGGCGTCATTGCGTGTGTGTGTGTGCGTGGGCTCCTACATTATGCATGGCTCTGTATGTTCCGCAATTGCAGCCATCAGGTTCGAAACATACAAGCTTAATTCACAAAACATGAATAATGCACCATTCTCAGGAAAATGCCTACATGCGCACGCACGCCACACATGAATTGTGAGGAGAGAGGGCGCACGTCAGGTCTGGCTCCAATCAGAGGCTGCACATGCACAGACACTCGGGCTGCCAATCATGGGAGCACAATCATGGGAGGCTAATTAACGAACTACAGTAGTGGCACCACTAGGAAAGAGAGCTGAAAACTCCAACGTGGAGCACTTTATCCTTCCAACACCTGGCATGAGATGCCCCACTGTCTGTGTCTTGAACCAACAGTAAGCTGGGATTTAAGTACTGTACTCATGTACAGATTTGAGGTACTTTAGTTGAGTATTTCCAGCTTGTGCTACTTTGCACTTCCACTCTGCTACATTTCAGTGGAAGTATTTTGCTTTTGACCTTTCATTGCTCAAAAAACCTAAGATTATTCATTCAAATTATAGTCGACTAATGATGTATTGTTACATATACCCAGCAGTATATAAAGCAGTGGAACCTTTTCAGCTGCAACAATAAAGTGATGCTTACACATTAATGCATCACATCTTATATCCAATTATATAATGTAAATTATTCTGAAGTTGCCCAGTACATATAATGAGTCGATTGACTATTATACTATTTCCGAGGTATCATTTTTCAGGACTAAGTAGCAGATGTACTCTTCCAACACTGGCAGTAAGTTTTGTTGATATGCTGCGATCTGATGAGCAAACTGGCTTCTCTGTTTAGTCTGTGAATCTGTGAAGCTTTTGGTCTTATTGTGCATTGTGTTTGAGGCACTTTACTCACCTGCAGGTTCTTTTTTTTCTCTATATGGAAATCATTATCTTTACAGGCAGCTAGAGACCACCTTGACTGTTTTAACACACGTGCTTGGTTTGGCATCGCTTTGCCATGTTATTGAATTTACACTTTATCCACAATGATTCACTGTGTTTTTATCAACATACACCTCATCCTGTGCATCCTGGCCTATCCTTCACTCCTCCTCACATGTTTCTGCTAATAAAGAAAGCATTCAAAGCTGGATTAATGGACTGTGTGGCTTCAAAATAAGAAACAAACATCAAAATGCCTGTTTGTCCTTGAGTCAAGAACAATGAGGGATAAACAACCAGCATCACTGGTTTGCCTTTTTAAAAATCCATAAACAGGAAGTCCTTGTAGTTACGTTCAGGTTAAGGATGGAGGCTTTGCTGCACAGGCGACCCTGACAGCCACTTAGCGCCTTGACATGGAGGGATGTGGTTTCTAAGCATATGTAGTGATATGTAGATCGTCCAAACCTCCACCCTCCCCCCACCACTCTCACTCCCACTCCTCCTTTTCCGTCTCTCGCTCTCTCCTGCTTTCCGCTCCCCCCCTCCTTCTTTTACTCCTCTGGTGCATGTGCAACCTTTGCTCCCTCCTCCTTCCTCACCCCTCCTCCCTCTCTTCTCCACAGCCTCTCCATCTCTAAGCGATCTGTCTCAATCAGGCTGTACCATTTCCTCGGCTGCAAAACACCCCCACCCCTTTGCCTCCTTCGTCCTCCTCCTCCTTCTCCTGCACCCCCTCTCGCCCCCTCCACTTCCTCCATGCGGGAGAGTCCATTCTGCGGAGGTGGGTGATCACTGGGTGGGGGTGAATAGAGGGATGATGTTTGCACATGTGGGGGCTGAGTTAACCCTACAACCACAGAGAGACCGAAGCAGAGGAGCCGAGTAGCACAGCAGGATGTAAACACACACACACACACGTATACACTCTCGTCACTCCACTCTCCCTGCTGCCCGCCTGGAGGCAAGTGGACACCATTAAGGAATCTTCTCAGAGAGAGGGGTGGGGAGGGAGTGAGAGTGAGCGCTATAGAGGACTAGAATGCCGGAGACAAGCGAGCTACTACTGCCACTGTCAAAGCTACACACACACACACACACACAGGTATATGACACAAGGAGGAAGTTACAATAGAAAGACGTGATGTGTGTAAGAGAGCAAAAGGGTGTGTGTGTGTGTGTTTCTCATTTTTCCCACAAGTGCTTTTAGCACTACAATTAGCACCTACCCTTGTCCAACTGTGTGTGTGTGTGTTTGTGTGTTTGTGTGTGTGAGAGAGAGGGAGAGAGTGAGATGGAGAAGAGAGATGTGTTGCCAGAAGCGCAGATGCTTTTCCTCTTTGTACTCTCCATGCATGCTGACACTCACGGGAAGAGCCGTGACACCGTTTTTCCACTGATCACACACACACACACACACACGGCCCCTCTGTTGTACAGTTGAAACACAGAAGCCAGGCTGAGACGCTGTCCGTGGTTCTGGAAATGTGTTCAGCACCACGGACAGCGTCTCTTAAAACGCACTGTGGATGTGCTTCATATAATTGTCTGTGTGTGTGTGTGTGTCTAGTGACCGCAGCCACACTACAACCACCACAGTTGTAGCAGACAGTGTCAGTCACAGATCAGTGGAGATTGTGCAGTATGAGTTGCAGGATTAACTTTTCATGAGGTGACCCAAAAAAAAAAAAGAAAGTGAGAGAAGTTCCGACAGATCTCAGAGTTGTAGCAGGATCTCTCTGACTGTCCTCTCCTGTCCCCCTCACTGTGTCTCTGCCTGTCTCTCCTAATATGTGCCTGTCACCCTCTGATAACAGATAAATAAAGCTCTGGGGAGGTCACAGAGAGCCTTCCTCTGTCCTCCACTCCCGCCTGTCACACTGGAGCAGCTCTGCTCTGCCTGCCTCCACATCGAGCAGACACCTCACTCTACCCATTAGCAACATTAAGTGTGTGTGAGGAGGGGGGGAAAAGTGTGTGACAGGTCAGGATCAGGTGTGTGTGTGTGTGTCCCTCCCTACCTCCACACTTGTCCCAGCTGGAGGATGTGTATGGTGGCCTGCCACAGCCAGATGGTGGCCAGCTGCAGACGGTCCCTGCCGGGGTACAGGCAGCCCAGCGCCACCGCGCCCCGCTTGGTCAGCCCCTCCACCTCCCCGAGCCCCCCGCCGGTGGAGTCCTGCACGAACCAGCGGAAACTCAGAATCTGGACCAGCACCGACGGCACCAGCACGAAGAAGAGCGTGAGGCCGAACCAGAGGTAGTCCTGCCTGCGGTAGTAGTCCACCGCCAGGCACAGGTCGGTGCCCACGTCCCAGAAGAAGACGAGGAGGGCGAGGATGATCCAGAGGCAGTCCAGCCACAGCTGCTCCCGGGGCGGGCAGTGAGTCTCCCGGATGCCGACCCCTCCGGCGGGCTGGCCCCCTCCGAGCAGGGAGCCGAGGCAGGCGGAGCGGCAGCCCCAGTAGCAGGCGGAGGAGCGGCAGCACTGGCAGATGTGGATGGCGGCGGAGTCCAGCGGCTCCTCGGCGTCCACGTCGTACAGCTGCGCGAACCCGCCGCCGCCGTACCCGACCCCGGCTTTGCCGCCGTCCGACTGCGCGGCCATGTTCCCTTTCCCGCTCCTGCCCTCCTGCGAAACGCACGACAACCGCACCGTGGTGCTTTCTTGCGGGGCGCGGACACCACGTCACTTCCCAGATCCCCGCTGTCCCCTTCCCTCTCGCGCCGCGGCGACTGCTGTGTCTCTTTCCCGCCCGGGGCGCGAGGAGCCATCAGAGCCGGCGGCCGCTCGACGGCGGCTCCCCTTCTTCCTCGTGAGGTCGAGACACCGCCACCGGGCGCTGGCGAGCAGCAGCAGCGGAAAACGTTCTAGTCCAGCAGCCCTGCATCATCCCGTCCTGCGCGCGCGGTCATCTAGGGCGACGGGAGGCTATGACGTAATGCATCTCCCGCTGTTCTTAAGACGTGTGTGAGTGCGTGTGTGAGTGTGTGTGTGTGTGGGCGCGCACCGGACACCGGACTGTTCTCTCGAACTCGTTGTTGTGCAGCTCCTCCGCTCGGTGACCCGGAGCACCGCCCCGCCTCCCGCCGCTCCTCCCGCCCGGCTCAGGCTGCAGGTGCCCCGCGTCCGCTGCAGCCCCGGTCCGCTCCTCTCCGCGGCTCCAGCCCTCTGCAGCTCCTACCTCCGCGCTCCTCGCTCTCACTCCGCCCTCTATCGGACGACAACCCGAGCCCCCTTATTCACATCTGCACGCGGGCGCGCACACGGGCGCGCGCGCCACGGTATAAGGGACGCGCTGCGCTGCTGCTGCAGCCTATAGGAGGAGGCTGACTGTGTCCCTGTGAGAACAGCCACTTTCTCCTTTCCAGATGAGGAAGGAGGAAAATGGAGATTCCCACATTCTGACATTCACCCCTCCATCACTCGTCACCCCCATTTCTCATCCATCTCCACTCCTCTCCCTCACTCTCCATCCATCCCTCCATCATCATCCCCTCCAGTGGGCTGACTGCCCTGTGGCTCTGCCAGCCTAATCAGCCATGACATATGTGTGTGTGTGTGTGTGTGTGTGATCCCTGCAAGGCAAGCATTTAGGATTTGAGGATGTGAGAAACTGGGATGGACACTGTGCATGTCTGTGGGAGAGGAGGGGGGCAGGAACTGAGGGAGCTGGAGAGAGGAAAGGGGGTGGATTTAGGAATTAGAGAAGAGGATGAAAGGAGTGTGTGCATGTGTGTGTGTGTGAGCGAGTGTGTGTGAGAGAAAGAAAAGATGATTCAGGCTGAAGCTGCTCCAAAGGATGAAAAGACTGACAGGGAGAAAGCAAGAAAGAGGATGACTGGAAGATTTAAGAATTGTTGGAGGGAAGAGAAGGGCGTGTCTGAGACAGAGGAGAGAGAAAAGACACATTTTAGAGAGGTAGAGCCACAAAAAGAAGAGATGTGAGAGAAGGAAAGATGATTTATTGTATGGCATAAAGGAGAAGCAGAAGGGTTTTAAGAAGGAAGATGTTTTAGGGAGAACTAAATAAGGATTTTTCTGGGAATGGTGAAGGTCAGGGGGGTGAAAAGGGAAGGAAGAGGATGTATTCAAGGGACTGATGGAGCCCAGGACTGTAAAGAAAATCTCTCTCTCACACACACACTCACACACACACTCAATTTATTTTTCCTAAACACACACAGAAATATGCAAGCATGCACTGAATCTCTTTATCTCTCACACACACACACTTTTCCTTTCAGAGGCACGTTTCTGTGCAAGCACTTTCTCTCTCCCTCTCTCTCTCTGTCCACTGGAGATTAGCCTCTCTGTTGTCATGACGACCGAGGCTGTGCTGGTGAAGGACAGGGAGAAGGAGTAGATCGGTTGTGAAGCGGCGCCCGTGTGAGCGAGAGACAATGAGAGTGAGTGACAGCAACACCCGAGTCATTCAGCTACAGTGTGTGTGTGTGCGTGTGTGTGGACTTAGGGCTGATTTCACCAAACATTTAAAAAATGCAGAGGAATATGAACTCCAATTCTGCAGAGGCAGCAGCAGACCAAGTAGATGAAAAAAAAAATCAAAGTTGCACATCATGTCCCAACTACACTCTGAGGAAAATATGCAAACTAAACCAATTTTTTTCTGTTAAAATCCTTTTTGAGCCACAACATGCCAATAAAAACTCTTTTTAAGTTCATGTACAGCAGGAAAGCAAATGAAGTTATAGAAGTAACGACCTGTTCTTGTGAATCACTGAAGTTCTTGTTGCTGCTGAAGTCACAAATGAATGAACAAACACAGCAGATGACTCCAGATCAAAATGCTGATGATTCGGTCCCGCTATTCATGGCAGAACAGGAGGCGGCGGCAGCTCCTGGATCAGCAGTTAAACCTCAAAAGATCAGAGCAGCAATTCTCTGAGCTGATGGGAATCAGAAAGACACACGCAAAACGAGTTTTAATCCGGCAGCGAGGACAAGGCGAGATAAGAACCCCTTCAAATGCGAAGAAATTTGTCCGCCTGCAGCCGAGGGCTTTTGTCAAAAACCTCCATACACAGCTGACAAATTAAATAAGAGCCACACAATTAACTACAGAGGAGAGTTGCAGTTTATTAACAAGCCCCACTGAGTCCTGCGCCAGGCTTTCATCAGTCAGAGGCAAATTAAAGGCTGAAAAAGTTGTCAGGGAAAATGCAACCAGAACACAAGGTTGACTGGAGCTTCATTTGGCTCTAAATAGAGATCGCACCGTTGAAGATAATGTGAGCACAGTGGGGAGGACGCTGACTACTTCCATCCCCTAAACAGAGTCTGACAGTTCCTTAAAAGTTAAAGCACACAGAGTTGAGAAGCATCAACTCCCCAACTAACCATACATTTGTTTAATTCTTTTGTTCAGTTGCAAACTTAAAATTGTTAAAGATGAACGCGTTACAGAGGCCTTACCATGTTCGTGCAGCAGAATCTGTGCATGAATGCTTAAATCTCAGGGAGGCTAATGGGCTGGAGCCTGTGATTTTACAGGCATGTCATGTCACCTTATGTTAATTCTGTTTAGCCTACAGAAGCACTTGTATTGCCTTTGCATGGAAATTGATGTGGCATCCTTCAAATCCTTCGGCGGTGTAAGAAATGAATTCCCCTGCTGTTAGATCCGACTTTGAATCAAGAACAGAAGACGTTTATGTAACCGCACGTGTAATGTAAAATGTTGTATCTTTGATACAGTGCAGGGTGATTTCATGTTTGGAGTTGATTTTTCGGTGCACAAATGCAGATTGTGAGCAATCGCCAAAAATGGAAGAATCTTGAGAAACCAGTGACCTTCACTGTGACCTCAGTGAGTTGGTTTTAATATCGACTTAGTGACAGAAAACTGCTGCAAAGCCTAAAACGGCAGTTTATGGCAGAAGAAGTCCGACCAGCTTTTCCTCTCTACCCCCTGATTGAGCCATTTTCCGTCCCAGGGTTTTATGACTAATTACGAGAGGAACCACTTAAGTGTTGATGACTTTCTTGCTCCTTTGGGGGGGGCGATTTGTCAAGAATAAAGAACAATGCTGAGATTGAAGTTGAAGGTCCTCTGGCTTCTTCAAAATGAAAGGACCTTTCATGGTTAGGCACCAAGGTCAATGTGCAGTGCAGGCATGACTTGACTCGACACTGTCAGGAACACACGGATCAACTCAGGTCATGTCAAATTTATTATTTATGAAGGTCTTCGATGCTCACAGGTCGAAAACACATTGATCTTAAAGACACTGAAACACAGTTACTGAGAGGCAAAAGGAGCCAACTATCTAAAAATGGAAAATTGTAGCCACGGGTTCAGGCATGAGTAGACCAAAACACTGTGTGCTTCAGCTCCTCCGACTGTATTTAGTATAAATTCAGACACTGGTCAAACTGCAGCTGCATCATTCAGTGAGGACGCCGTGTTCAGTTTGTGAAAAATGCAGCACGGTTCCGAGCTCCTCCGCTCGACACGCAGGCAGACAGACATTTACGCTTTCAGTGGATTGTTAGATTTCTGCAAAAGTCAAAACAATGAAAACAAGTCAGAGTGTGACGCAGAGCAGCTTTTGTGCTGCAGACACACACAGAGAACAGTGAAGAATAATAGGAAAAAAAACTGTGATGAAGTCTGTTCACCATCTGTTTCTGCTGCTGTGGGAAAAAAGATTATCACTCAGGTTAATTGAAGAGTCAGTTCTGATTGACCAGTAACCCCTGAGTTCCCTCGACTGAAGTCTGATGTGGATTTTGGTTTCAGTGCCTGCAATAAGGCCCCTGACAGTTTCGCTCTGTCTTTGAGATGAAATATATCTTTAACATGGTGATATTTTTTTTTAATTCTCTGTGCAAAATAGAAAATGCAGTAATAAATAAATGAATGCTAACGTCTTGTGGATAAGTAATCAGTAACTGTTTACCAACGTGATAGCCAGCTTCATGAAGATATGTTGTTTACAGCTCATTGTGCTGCCAGCCTGAAACTGAAAACTCTCTAAAAGTTGGTGACATTGTTGGAGAAATGCGACCTCTGTGGTCACTGTCACGTTCTGGCTGAGGATTACTTTTTTTAAAACTCTCGCCACAGCCAACAAACCGCCTCATCCCGGCTTTGACTTATCACGCAGCCCTACGCACAGCTCTGGTGTCGGCTGACTCAGACAGGCTGACACCAAACTGTACCTCAGATGTCTGATATCGTTAATAACCAACGTGAGCCAGTAATGAGTAGTGCAAATGCATCATCCTGCACAGTCACAGGCTTTACGGATGACTCTATACTAAAGTCATTTTGTGTGTTAAAAAAAAAAAAAAGACGAGGCGGCAGTGCAAGGAGAAATATTTGTCTTTTCTTTGTGGAGGGAACATGATGTGAAAAATGTCCTCGCCGCTGTGTCACCGACAGCAATTAGCCGGCAGTAAGGAGAGACAGTGGTGGGAGTTTGGAGGAGTGAGGCGCACTGCAGGAAACAGTTTGACAGAGTCCGCTGTAAGTGATGAAATGTAACAGACGCCACAATCTGCCCGGGTGTGAGCAGTTTCCCACCGCTGAGAGTCAGTTGGATCTTTTGTACGCTGTAGGGCCGGAGAGCGTGATTGAGAATAATGGAGCAAATTCCACCTTTAGAGCTTTTTATTTATCGTGAGCCAACACTCCCAGGTCTCTTAAGTCTCACGCTGAGTTTTCAGTTTGACGTCTGTGTTCCAGCTGCTTTTAGAAATCAGGCATTTGTACGATTTCGCTCCCTCAATTCTCTCAAATGCAGTTTATTTCTCTCTTGTTTCAAATGAAATAGTTGCAAGAGTGGCTCCTGCTATTAATCCACGGCCACTCCCGGCGTTTCTGTCAGCGTGTAACAGAAAAATCCATACTTCCTTTCACTCTGTGGTCTCAAAGGTCCTTAAGTGAACTTTGTCACTACAGATAGAGCCGCGCACTTTGTGGTTTTCATTTGAAATCTCCGCAGCTGACAGAAAAGAAACGGGCTGCGCAGAGGGACGTTTCTTGTGACAAACTGTTTTTGGCAGAAGAGGACAGATTTGTGCACGATGGCAGGATCAGACCAGACTTGGAGTCTCTCGGCTGTGCGTGAATGGGAGGTGAGTCAAAGGAATAGTTTGATATCGTGGAAATATTCACTTCCTTGCTGACAGTTAGAAGAAGAGAGAAGATTGCTGCCTCTCTCATTATGTCAGACTTATTAGCATAAAGTCAGCATGCATGTAAAACAGATTATCATCAGGTCATGCTTCTCATATAAAGAACAAACTGGCATAAAGTTACAAAGAAGAAGTCTTTAAATATATAGCTTAGATGTTAAAAACACTGTTGTTAGGGTTTTGCTTTGTTTTGCTTAGTGTTCGTAGTTATAGTTTATTTCTGATCCCCTGTCTTGTGTTTATTCCCTGTCTGCTGTGCTTCTTTGTGTGTTGTGTTCTGTACTGTCATTCCCTGAGTCCTGTGATTTAGTTGGTTTGGTTTCCCTGTCCTGTTTGTCTCATGTTTGTTCACTTCCTGTTTTATTTTGAATCCCCTTCTCTCCTCACGTCAGTCACCTTACTTCCTGCCCTTGTGTGTTTCCCCCATGATTAACCTGCCCTGCCCCAATTAGTTTCACCTGTCCCTTGTTAGTCTCCTCACCTGTTTCCACTCCCTGCTCCCTCACTGTGTATATATACCGGTCCGTTCCCTTTGTTCCCTGTTGCGTCGTCTGTTTTTTTACACCAGTCTGTGTTCCTGCCCGTCCTGTGTTCCTGCCCGTCCTTGTTCCTGCCTGTCCGTGTTCCTGCCTGTCCGTGTTCTTGCCTGCCCTGTTCCTGCCCGCCCTGTTCCTGCCCGTCTTGTGCCTTTGTATGCCTGTCATCGTGTGCTTCAATAAAGAGTCTGTCAACCTGCTCGGCCAGCCTCGTCTGCATTCTGGGTCCAACACCTCTCTTCGCCCTGCAAAGCTTAACAGTGTCTGCTGAAAATTGCAATTAAGCCAAAACAAAACAATTTTTACATGCAGCCATCAGGCATTAGAAATTCAAGGTCATCACATGACAGCAGTGGCATTTTAATGGAGACACTGACACAGTGTCAATACGGACTGTGAATACTTTTGTTTAGGACTGCAGACCTCACCACCAACCAACAGACATGACCCAGAGAGCCAAATGTAAACACATGTAGTCTGCAGTCACATAGCTGGTTGGAGGTTGGTACTCTGAATAACACAACATCAAACACACTCACACACACACATACACATACAAACACAAACCTCCAAAGCCACTGAAGCAGTGTAAGTGTAATCCTTCTTAATCCACACAAACAGCAAAGTCAGTGGGTTTTAAGACTGTGTGTGTGTGTAATGTGTGTACATTAATTTATTGTTTAGGAGCCTCCCCTGATGGCCCTCGTGCTTTTTTCTGCATTGGCCCCCAAGGTGCCAAAGTATGGATTGGTGTGCATAAAGTGTGTGTGAAGTTTTTACTTACGAGCAACCCCTACCGCTGGGGGCCTGGGATCAACCCACACACACACTTCCGGAAGTGTGTGTGTCATTCGAACCAATGAGACACGCAGCATACCGAAGGAGGAGATTTGATTGGCTACTTCACGTCCGGCATCACCAGTTAGAGACATTGGCCTATTTTCTTTTTCTGCTCGGTATCAGGAGAGTAATATCAACATTTCAAAGAACAGATAGGTGTGCTTCATTTGAGTTTGACTTTGTTTTTGTCATTTTATTTCTTCCTCTGTATACTGCATGCACCTGAAGTGCAAGGGAATGGAATTTAATAATTTACTGTTTTACATAGGTTTGCTTTATTTGAGTTTGACTTTGTTTCTATGATTTTATCTTTAATAATCACGAAGCACAAGCATTTACAGTTGGCTACAAGTCACTAGCTTCTACTGTAAGCAACATCGTTAGCTTATACTGTCGGCTAAAAATCGTTATCCGCTATTCGTTAGCTGAAAGATGAGATTTATTTACATAAAACTACAAAATCGTTAGCTTCTACTGGCAGCTACAAATCACTAGCTGCTAATCGTTAGCTGAAAGATTAGATGTAAACACATAAAACAAATTGTTAGCTTCAACTGTCGCCTATAAATTGCTAGCCGCTAATCCTAAACTGAAATACTAGATGTAAAAAGGAGATCAGGAACAAAGCTGCAATCAATGATCTGTTTATGATAAAAGGCTTCAGTATTCAGGGATCTGATGAAATTTACATGGTAATTTTTGTGTGGACTTGTGTGGACCTTATGGGGTCCTCCTGCATGGACCTCTAACTGATTAAATGTGTTTCAGAACTAACTTTCAAATGAGCTACCTGTCACTTCGCCAGAGTTGTCCTGCACAGACTCCACTTCACGCAAGGATTCAAACAGAGAACATGTGCTTGGTCCCTTGTTCTTGTTTGTTATTTCCTTCTAATTTGGGCTGCTGCTCCTTGCTGAGCTAACACATCCTGTCACAAGTGTTTTTCAGTACATGCACACATGCCATCCATCATCCGCTTCTCCAAACATACAAAAGTTAAAGTATAATCTTAACGTTCCTGTTTTTGTTACAGCGTTAAGTATTCCCATTTGTCCTACTGTGCAAAAAGTATAGTTCAAGGCTGCTCTATGATGGCATGTATAATTTTTTGTAATGGAAAAGTTTTATTTTTGTGTGACTTAATATTGGATATTGATTAACATAGCCTGATTATCAATTCTGTTTGCTATACTTCCTTGTTTTTGTCATTTTCAAAAATACATGTCTATTGAGGACAAACCATGTAGGGAGTGTATGTTTTTTATATATATTTATAAGTTTTTTATATAAATATTGCACAGTGCAGAAACAGGAGTCTAACACTGGATCTAAAATGAGGTTTGAGGGCTTACTGATTGCTGCTTGTTGAGATTGTTGTTAGTATTTAAGCATTAATTTACTGCCCTGTCTACTTAAAGTTCATCTGCAGGCCTACGGTTGCCTTGATAAACAACAACAACAACGAATTTCTTCAAATGGGGCTTGTTGAGATACAAAAGCTGGACTTATGTGTGTGTGGACCTCTCAAGTATGGATTGTTGGAAACTGAACCCACAAGGAAAAACTAGTGTGCACATAAAAAGTTTTGAATTCTTTTAAACTGAAGTGATGGTTTTTAATGGGATTTTTTTTAGTGTTGCTTGATTTTTTACAGTGCTGTAGAACTATTGGAAAAGGAGGACCCCACAACTTACACAATAAACATTTGGGCCCCTCAAAGGAGGAATACGAGTATATGTGTGTGAGTGTGTGTTTGCTGCGGTGAGAAGACCCACACACAAACTAAATAAAGCCAGTGAGCTTCCCAACTACGGTCCTGAGCCGAGATACTGTCAAAGACAGAGCGCACAGAGCGAAAAGGGAACAGTAGGATGGTTCATGTTTAGGTGTAAAGAGACTAAAGTGATTGAGCAGAGTAGTTCTGTAGTGAAGAAGTACATGTACGTGCAGAAAAAAAGGACTCAAGAATCAGAGTTCAGTGTGGGACATGACGAGCTTTGATCCACTGTGACTCATCACAATATCTTTGTAAACAAAGAGGAAATGAACAGCTAAAACCATTTTTCACAAAGCAGAAGTCAGATTGTTAAAGTGTTGTGTAAGGTTCATACTGAGAAATGAAAAAAGAGATTAGGCTCTCAGCAGCTTTAACAAAGTACACTATCCTCTGAAACTGTGCATTAATGAGAAATATGCAATATATTCTATCAAAATGTCACTTTGAGAGTAAGTTAGCAAAACCACCTTTTATTATTAACCTGCCAAAGGGAAGAGCCATTAATTCACAGAAATAAACTTTTTGTGGTTATGATTTGCTCCAGCAAGTTCCAGGAGCTGTGGCCTGTAAGATCTCTTCTTTTGTAAGAAAATAGAAATCATCACTGATTCCATGTCACACTGTTGTTTGACGTCAGTAACTCCATTTCCCTGGCAGCTAGCATGCTTCCTCGCAACTCGAGCACAGCTATAAAAAGACATTTTGCATGAAAAATGCAGAAGAGCGTCAACCCTGGTGACCCAGTCACATCACCGGTGCCAGCACTACCACTAAACCTGCCTTTTTTCCAAGAACATTCATAGCTCATATCTGTCAGCACTGTAATTCATTTACACATCTGGTAAGCAAAACGTACAGTGGGAAGTAACCCAAAAACCTCTTTCTATCAGTACAGAGAGATTGTTGAGGAGCCACAGAGGCAGCTTTGCTGAAGAAAGATAAAGCTCAATAAAGGAGACAACTGCCAAAACAGCCTGAGAGCCACTTCAAGCTGCACGTTTCAGGAAAGCTGGTCAAAGGCTTTCTGTCTCAGTTGTGATTTTACTCTTCTAACCTTCATCACCATGTGTTTTTCTTTGAAAATCAGTTTTCTGAATTCAATAACATACTGTCACTGGCCCATTTTAGCAACATTTTTTATCTTCTCGCCTTCTCACCTCTCTCGTGTCTGTTTTTGTCTTCCTACACATCACTAAAGATGCAGGAACTACATCAGCTCTTTGTTAGTCTTTGTATTTCCACTCAGCCCTGCCTGCATTTTTAAGAGACTAAATATGCAGGGATGTTTTTTTTTTTCCTTTTTTGTTGTTGTCGCCTCGTCCCCGCTCTGTGTTGTGAGGCTGTGCCTGCAGTTGAAACGCCTCAGCTCGCTGCTGCTGGTAGTTATGAATAAAAGACGCCTTGTTCTGTTGTAGTCTGGCCCTGCATCTGCCTGCAGCTGCTGCTTAAGTGATCTCTGAGGACCCCTGGCTGGTATTTGGGGAAGAAAGAGAAAAGATGGAGAAAAAGGGAGCATGTGGGCCATGACAATTGCACAGGCTTCTTTACATTCACCTCCTGCATGTGGATGTGTGTGTGTGCAGTTTGACAGCGCGTATGTGTGCGACAGCCACACCTGATGCATGTTTGTGTGTTTGTGTGTGTGTTTGGTGTTTTGCAGGGAGGGGTTAAACTCCGGAGTGATGCGCCATGGAGCGCGATGAAAAGAGAGCTACTCTGGGACAACACAAGCTATTCCAAATAGCACTCAGTCTGAATAATGCAGCAGCATGGTGGAGAGAGGGAGGAGGAGGAGGAGGGTGAAGTAGAGAAGAAGAGGAAGAATTAGAGGACAGGTTGTAAGAGAGATTGTGTGGTGAGTGGTGAGAGCAAAAGTCGCTGAAATAAGCGAGCACAGTGGAAGGAGATAAGAGAGGCAATAAGGTGCAGGATGACGGAAGAGGAAGAAATGCTCCAATCGGGAGGACGGCTCATTCACAGTGACACAAAGGAGGTGAAGAAAAAGACAGAGAGGTGGAGGAAGAGGATGGCAGAGGGGGCAGGGGTGGAGAGAGATGAGGAGGCAAGAAGAAGAAAGGCTGCAATCTGTATGTGAAGAGCAGAGGAAGACGGCAGGAGGGAGGAAACATGGAGATGAGCAGAGACGAACCAACAGTAGAGAGGAAAGACAAAGGAGGCCAGGAGTTACTCTGTGAGATAGAGAAGGTTTGAAACACAAGGATCATTTCCCATTTGGCTGTAGTTCCACTTAAAAAGAGGAACGTGCTTTTTTAAAAGCTATACAGCTTCATCTAAAGGTGGAACAATAACTCCTCATATACAGCGCTGCTTTCCTGTTGGTGAGCCGATGTCCCGCTGTGCACTTAACAAGAAAAGGTTCATAGTTTTTATTCTACACAGCAATTAAAGATTAAGGAATAAATGAATTGCTTTCATAATTGTGTGTCATTGATCAGTAATAAGTAATTCAAAACAGCTCAAAGTAAACACACCATGAACACGCAGCATGTTGCTAATGAGGAGAGACCACAGCAGCTTTGAACCGGAAACAAGTGAGATGAGCAGTTAGTGACATTTACATGCTGTTTAATGTGCAGCAGCCGAGCAGCTAACCAGCTAACCAGTCTGCACAGAGACTTACATCTTTCCCTGTGGTTACGCTTTAGCATGAGGATGTTGGTGGCTGTTGAGAGTCTGCGGTTCAGTGTGACCGTCTGTCATTAAATTTGTCTTGGCTGCAACAAAATAATGTTTGTGTCTATGGGAACAAATATCTCATGATATTCTGCTGAATTAATTCAAAATGTCACCATATAGGAAAAAAAATCAATTTTATTTTTCAAAGGAACACATGCAATGTACTTTCACTGCTCTCGTCAACATAACATGCAGACACAGTAGTGATGATAAACCCACTGTACACTGGCTGCCCCGGAGATACTTCCGTCAGAGCTAAATGTAGAGTGCATATTGGACTTACACTTGCCGGGTTGCCAGGAACAGAATCCTAATGGTATTTGCTGTCTGCTGGATGTGTAAGTGAGCAGTTGCTGGAGAACACCTCACACATCAGCGGCGCAGCACTGTGCCTCAACCCAGCAAGATAAAGTTGCCTTACAAAAAGAAATGAAAAGAATCCTAAATCTGCAGACCAAATTTTACTGGGACCTATATGAGAGCCAAAGATGTGTCACTTTAAATAAAATAGCCCCACTGCTGACAGGTTTAATATTCACCGCAGTTTGCATATGTAACAAACTAACCATCATAAATGTAATTACAAGAGTGCCAGACAAAAAACTGCAACTATAATCGACAGAACAGTAAAAATCAATGAGATTCTGATACGTGGCAGCTTCTGAAAACCTAAACTGCTCAGGTTTGTATTCCTAAATTTCAGCTAATCTGAGACAATGAAGCACAGATGAAGTCGCGTTTAAGGCAGTACGACACAGTCCAGCTTCAACAAACTGGTTCAATTTGAAATATTTTGGTGGTAGAAAAAAAAAACAAAGGTTTTGCTGTGTGAACCTCCAGCGAGGTGCACATGAATGGGCTCATTTTGGGATTAGCAGGCTGCTAAGATTAGTTAATATAAACAGCAGCAATAATAACAGATAATAGGGCTGACCTGGTGATTCGATTAAACCATTAAACAGCTGCTGCAACTGCAACAAAAGGATTAGAAACATTAAAAACACAATACTGATAACCACGAGAGCCCATTTAAAAAAATCACTCACACATCTATAAACAAAACAATAGAATGAGGAAAAATGTGTTTTTTTTATATTTGGTATAAGCTTATTGTGGGAAATTGCATTTGCCTTGCTTCATATCTGAGTGCAACTGTGCCAGTAATCAGGGAAAGCATCATTTTCTCTGACATCACTGTTGATTTCACCACCAACACTCTCACGTTGATGGCTGGTTAAAAGGGCTCAAATCTAATTTGGAGGATTCACAAATGGAATATGTGCTACATCAGAGGCGTAAGAGGAGAGGAGTGCAGCTCACCCACTGTGAAAAAAGGAGAAGACAAGATGAAGAGAACCTGAGAGACACACAAGTTGAGAGGGGAGATAATGATATTTATAGCAGCTATACTTCCTGTCTGCATGTGTGTGTCTTTGTGTACATGCACCCACAGTCTATCTGATAGTAATAGTAGATACACAACGTGCACATGTTGCCTAATTTTTAAGGTTTCAAAATGAATGTCATCTTCAAAACACTGTATTTCTAATGTTGGCATATCCGAACCATCGTGCCACTGTCTGTTTCATTTGTAGAAAGCAGTGTTTGTTCTAAAAATACAGCAGAGCGTGTTTGTTCATGTTCAGTGTTTTTGGAGTCATGAATCACATGATTACTGAACGTTACAGTGGGGGCCCGTTTCTCTCTAGAGTAAGAACTGCTACATAACAAAGAAGTGAAAATGACCCTTGTTGCCGTTGCTGTCAGATCAGACGTTGATCAAGATCACATCAGGACACTGTGGTCACAAAATAGGTCTTCATCATAAAGTCTAACATCAGGTTCAAGTCCTGAATCTGTTGTTTCGAGTTGCAAAAATATTATTAGATATATTATACATTAAATGTTATGGTACATTTACATGATGATTCACTTATTCTGGGGACAGGCTAACGGATTGGTCTTCGAAGGATAGATTCACATTGTTTTCAGTGCAGAAACACTGTTGTTCATACTGGCTGCAGAGAGATACAGATTTATCTGAAACCTGCAGCCTGAGTTCAGATCACTTTTCAGAGCATGTGGTTTATCTAAAGCCATCTACCACTTATTCTGTCACAGGGTTGTTAGCTTAGTCAAAGTAAATAATAATAAATACTTTTACTCTACTACATGCTTTTTGACAGCTGTTGACAGCTCATTTTGTGGATTCAGATTTTAAATAGACACTATAAATACCCAGCAGTTTACAGCTTAGCTCCACAGCTACATTACATTACAACATGGTTGCTTACTTTTAAGCCAAATAAAAAATATCAGCTGAAACATTAAAACTACATATGACTGTAGATAGCTCAACAAAACGTGGTTGCAAGAGAAAAAGCAGAGGCCAGTTTCCCATTTCAACATTATGCATCAATTCTTATGGTGCATAATGCCAAAGGAAATTACAGCTAATCATATTAGCACAAAGTAGTCGCCACCCAGTGAACTTGGTGCAATTAAGAACCACACTGGTCTGGTATCCGGGGCAGTTCTCCACTTTGCCCTGTGAAAATTCAATTTGAATAATACATAAGTTATAAAAATAAATCATTCATTCAATCATTCAAAATGAAAGCTAAGAGGCAGCAGCACCATTATCTTACCAGGAGGACAAATATTCTTTTACACTTAAATTAAATTGCATACAAGTGGGAAGTGTAAAGGAAACTTAAATCAGCACAGTGCTTTGAGTAACACAATCCCACCTTTTCCAGACAGTTTCTTTCCAGTGTTGTGGTTCAAATCAAAATGGCTGCACCAGAGAGCTGCTCAAAGACATACTTGTGATTCAGGCTTTTATTTGGCTCTTATTCTTGTGTGAATGCTTGACAAAATTGTCTAAAAATGACATAATGACACTGTACCAACCCTTGGCTAAATATACATTTGCAAAGCATTGCTGTCCGGCAGCGCTGGAAATGAGCATTGTTAAAGGACCACAATTGCAGGTCTATTTAATCCAGGACACGCTACTGTGTAGTTTGGCAGTTTCTAAAGTGCTGGTTATCTCTGTGCTACGAGGAGGACAAAAGATAATAGACATTCCTAAATGAAAAGCATGTTTTGTGAAGCCATTTTTTTTCAAGCATTGTGTGCAGGTTATTACAGATGACCCCAGCTCAGCCTGTCTCGTACACCCTTAGACATGATTTGAAGTTAATAACTTGACTTATACAGTGGTATTCAAAAATGGCTCAGTGCATTAGAGTTCACAGCAACAGCAGCAGCAGCAGCGTGAATAAAATGAAAAATCAGTTAAAGGAATAAGAGAACGCCTGAGCTGGTGAAACGGTACTGACGACTTTCTGCTGTAAACGTACTCCCACTTAGGAACATTGTGAGGAAACATATTTATGATACGTCATAAAAAACAAACTGGAGTAGTCATTTTCAAATTCAGGAACTGCTTTTATATCCCATGTCCCACAGATGTACTGTGTTTGACCCAGACTTGTGATTCAGGTATTTTAAAGCCCAAAATAACCATTATCAAGACTTTTTCTTCTTCGACTGCCCCTAAGCCTTTGTGCCTGGCATACCACTGTTTTTTCCAGGACCAAGAACAGCGAAGGTTTCACTCACAAACATTTGCATCAGAGCTTTTTGTGTTTCATTATCATTTGTTTTTTTGTGTGTTATTTTAAATATTGACCTCATCAAATGTAGGTTAGGGTTAGCAGATCAAACGCATGCTGCAGATGGACGCTGACCAGCACACTAAACCTTTGGAGGTCCTGCAGCATCCCTTCTTCACTCCCACCTCCCTCAGAGCTCCCCTACATCATCTGCATTGACATTATGGACGCTAAAGCAGATACGTCTGAAATGGAGCAGCAGTCTTTTTCTTTTCTTTTTCAGCCTGGTTGCCTTGGATACTGCTGTAATTTTCCACGACCTGAAGAAAGTGAAGACACCATTGACTGTCCTCCCTGCTTCACGGTGGGGCTTTTATTGTTTAATTATTTGTTTTTTTTTGTTATTT
This sequence comes from Amniataba percoides, assembly GCA_037176925.1. NCBI lineage: Eukaryota > Metazoa > Chordata > Actinopteri > Centrarchiformes > Terapontidae > Amniataba > Amniataba percoides. Next base: position 5,192,911 of record JBAJHX010000011.1, on the reverse strand, counting down.
TATTCTGTTAAATGTGTTGTCATTTCCTTTCACTCTGTAAAAATACATCTAATTCACAATTAACATTGTCTCACTGTCTAATTGCTTGATGTTTTAACTCTTTGAACCCAGTCTTACTGCTGTCCAGTGGTGGACTCTGCTGGACTCAACACTAACAGAAGCACTAATTTATATCTGCAGCTACATTATATTTGTTTAATGAAATTGTATAATTTACTTCCAATAGTTTTTCTTTTGATTCTATTCTATTTTTCTCAATATCAGATGCCCCCTGGCGTGTCCCACCGGAGGAGACCCCGGACAACGCTGGAGAGACACTGTGGTGTGGTGGGTGAGGGAGGTCTGGGCATCTCTGCTTAGGCTGCTGCCTCTGCAACGCTCGGAGGAAGCGGATGGATGCACATGAATTCTTCTTCTACAGGCTAAAACATGAATTAATAGGCTGTGTACACATACCACACACACATCACAAAATACCTTATACAAACCCTGTCCTATCCTCTAAATGTTGTTAAAATTATTCATCATAATACAGAATACTGTACTTTATGGTGCATGCTGATATAAAGCAAAAAAAAATGAATCTCCACTGTTCTGATCAGAGGAAGATTTTTCATTCAGTCATTTCTGGAACAAGGATCCTTAACAGAAATAGATACAGAGGGCTTTTCCTTTAAAAGGGACAACTGACTATATTGAAGACTTAGAAATTGCAATCTTTAAGATTTTAGTTTTAGTAAATGTCTGTTATGTTTCTATCTATTGGCAAAAGTAATTGAGTCTATGGCTCACCGATGAAAAACTGCAGTATTTGTTCTGGTGCTAAATGCACAACAACAGTTCAGTCAGTCTGCTTTCTTTCACTTTTATTTGTTTTAATAACTTAAATATTTCATACACAAGTGGAATACATGTTCAGTTTCTTTGACTCTCTGTAACAATACACTTTAGTCTTTGCAAAAATCCATTTAAAACAATTCACATTTCCAGTAGGTCTTGGCCCATTTCCAAAAGCATCAACACACTAAGATCACCTGTATGTCTTTATTGATGTGACAAGAGAGGGGTTGTCTGTCTATTTTTGTCAATATACAGTATGTTTTATTTATGTGCCGATGTATTGTTCTCCGTTCATAGTGCAGAAGAGCTTTTGGGATGCCAGTCTTTGTTATAGCAGAGATCTTTCCACTCGGTTAACAAAAATACCTCCTCACCTATCTGCAATCCTGACAAGCATAAATGTCATCTGAACACACATCCGTTCATTTCCAGTGCAAATGATTAAATTGAAAAACAGAATAAATTAAGAAAACAACAGCAACTGAATGTGTGTATTCATCACTCCTTGAGAAAAAAAAATCATGAACACTCATATTATCATGATGAACAAGAATAAATGCTATTTCTAAATGTACTGTGTACTCTCAAATATCATACAACTGTGATTTTTAGTGCAATTTCACTTGTTATACACCACAGCTTGCTTTTTCTCCCATCTCCCCGATGCACTGAGAAGGACAGTCAGCATAAAAATGTTAGCCTGCAGGGGGCAGTTTGCTCAGGCTTTTTAAATGGATAAATTCAATATAATGTTCAGGTAAATCTACACAATATGAGAAATCCCTTCAGCTCCTCAAGCTTGTTTTTTCACTTTTGTATTTCTCTTAATGCAGACAAAAAAAAAAAAGAATCAAAATCTTTCCAGCTTTTGCACACTGTACCAAATCTAGATTAAAAGTTAAAGCTTTATTTATAATATTGATATTGACAACTTATAGTTGTTGGAGTGATAATAACTACTAGCTGTAATAAACAAAAGATTCAAAAGTACATAATTGAGAAAATACAACACTTAGCCCCCGTCAAAAGGCTAACTCAAATTACTGCCCTCATTTTTAGCTGTGCCAGCGTCAGCCTGCAGCTCGCGACTCACTGCAAAGAGCCAGCAGGGCTTCCACTGTCCTCCTGCAGTGCATCTCTTTATGGTGTGCTCCAGTCCACCTCTTAAAGTTGCTGTTTCCTACATTCCTATGGTCATCCATGTATTGCAGTTTTGTGAGTTCTCACAGTTCTGTACAGTATTGCACGATTCAACTCATCTCCAGGAAGTCTCCTAGAAGCATATTCAGCACTAAATTAACCTTTAAACTGTTGCCTGCAACCAGTGCTGAGAAATAATACTTTACATCAATGGCATATTCACTTCGAGCTATTAATGTTTTTTTTTTTTTTTTTTTTTAGTAATCCAGAGAATTCATATGCATTTTTCAAGCAGGTATTCATGGTTCAATAACAGAGTAAATTACTACCTCACCATGCATCTAATGAAACGCAGTCAACCATACAGAAATCTGTCTCCTGGACAGGTTGGGAATCTTTTTTTTGTTTTTCTTTTTAATGAAAAGCAGCATCCCACTGTCTTTACTATTTCAGGCTTTCTGTGTCCTATGCATAGTCCAGTCTTGAGTCAATGTGTGACCTCTGTTTCCAAATGAAAACAGTATTGACATTCAGAGACAGGATGTCTTCAAAACTTTGCTTTTGGGGTTTTGAAAACCTGTTACTGAAGCCAGTATCTCTTTTGGACATGAATGTGTAGAGCAACAAAGTGTTGTTCATCTACAAACAGAAAGTAAATTACCTGCTGTCATAACTATAACTAGAGAAACAGATTGTGCAAAAATGCAGTGGTGTTCATGATTTTGTCAAATGAGAAGTCTCTGTTTTGATATTTCCTTTCAACTTCACATTTAAATGGACAGAAGAGAAGTAACTCTAAATCTCTGGCTACATGTCAGGCCTGTGCAAAGATACATTAGATGGGTGCTCAGGTGAGAGGAACCTCCTCTCATGATAAAAACTAAAGGCTCTTAATGGATTTCTTAGTGGCTTGAATCCATATTTTGCAAGAAGAACCTGTCATATCACGGAGGACTACCTCACTTCTGATCTATCTCGACACATTTACCATTTTTTGAAATGCATTAAGTGTATGAGGAACCCCTTCAATTCTATACACCCGTACACAGACTGGAAAAAGAAATCACATGACTTGTAATATACAGTATGCTACATTGCCCCCAAGATGGTTTTTCACAGCGACTTTTTTGCCAAGTTTTCTTTTGGATACAAATATAATATTTTTGTAATAAGGATAAAATAATAAAAATATTCATTTGTACATCAGTATAGATTCTTCGTACAGTGGGAAGAAAAAGTCACTTCCACAAGCAGGAACTCCTTCGCACACAAAGACTAAAGTGCTGGAGCCAAGAATGCACTGTCTGCATCCAGCTGGCTTGGTAATGAAGTCTAGATATAATTCTGTCAGAGCACACTTGTTTGCCTGGGTAACTATGAAAACTTGCCTGTAGAGGCGGCAGCTCATAGATCCAAGGATGCAGGCTATTTGACGGCTGCGTTTTGTAGGTATAGAAAGAAAGTAGAGCCACATGTAAGGAACAACCTGGCAGGGCCGTGGGATTAAACTCGTGGAGTGGAGTTGAATAATGAGGTGAACAGCAGCTCCTGTGGCCTGAGGACAGAAACAAAGAGGAGATGACAGTGTGTGGGCGTGCACAGCATCTCCATGCTTACACATGGAGGAGTGGAGCTGAGCAAAACAACAGTTAACTGAATAACCAGTCACTTCTGGATGAAAACAGACCACAGACACTGTATTTGTATCAGTGGTGGTACAGTGTTCATCTCTTCCTTAAAGATGCACCCATTCAAGACCACACAGGTATAGTATGGCCAAGTTAAGATCAAGGAGGCTTGGATTTTCTCAAGTCTCAAGTTAATACTCACATGCCGTATGCATATTTACTGGTTGCTGGAGTCATCCCCTCTCCACATACTAGTGTAAAAGCATTGCCTCCTAGCCTGACCACACTGTAAAATATGGCGAGGCAAAATCTCTGGTCCTTGTTCTCTACAAAAACCAAGTCCTAGGTGTAAATGACCTTCTTATATGGAGGATTTCATAACTCAACTGTGCAAAGTTTTTGTGAAAATTGTGTTCTTTGGCTTTTATTTTCTTATATCGTTTTTTAAACAAAGTATCTTAATTTGAAATACATCACAGCTTGTCAGTGGTGACCAACAAAACTAAATTTTTTCATGACCTGTTTCTAAAGATTTACTCCTTCAGTAGGAACTGATGGGCTTTTAATGACTGTGAGATCAGCGAGTCCTCCATTACAGATTAGGTCACAGGATTTTTACCTTCTTCTTCTTCAGGAAGGACAGTCTGCAGCACAGATCCATTACTGTTCCTCACAGCTGGCAGCTGGGAAAGCCTCTGCTTCCTGGTTCTGGAACATGTACTATGAAGGAAAAACACACACACACACACATTTAGCATCTCAACGTCTGATGCTTCATTTCATAAGCGTCGATCGAATCTTTGAGCCTGTCCTATCTATATGTTGCAGATCTATTATCCAGGCTGGGCTTGCACTCGCAGTGTTAATCTAACCCCGCCCTTGCTGCTCCGCCTTGTTTCTAATATAAGAGGAGAGCTTCTGGTTAAGCTTCCCGGGATGATTCAGACCAACAAAGACTGGACTGTTATTTTCTAAAAGCATGACAAATGTCTCTTTTCTTTTTTAAGCACATCCTCTGATTCTTCTAGAGCTTCTTTGTCAACAGTCCTCTCTGTGCAGATCTGCTCTGCAGCACTCTGCAGGCGCCTCAGCCTGTCAGGCAGCAGAGTGCAAGACAAGGTGGAAGACAAACATCAGCAGTGATGAAGAAGCTTAGGATGAAGAAGAGAGAGTGAGAGGAGCATGAGGAGGAAGTGGCTTAATGAAAAAGAAGAGCATCATGACTCATGTGTTGACGCAGGACTGTGAGAATAAATGATAGTGATATGACTGCCTGTGAATGAACCACTTGAGTGGAGGCACATCATCCCTGTGAAGGAAGGAGGAGGATGTGATTTTCCCTCATGAGCAAAAAAAAAATTGCAGAGGCTCTTAAAGATGGTTACAGAGTATGTTTGGATAAATGGCACTCGGAGCACATGATAAATAACCAGAACATGGTGCAAACAAGGCACACGCAGACTGTTACTGGAAGTGGAAAACCTGCAGCACTTTCTAATTACTGGGAGTAGTTTTGACTGTCAGCTGCAAGAACGAAAGCAAACAGAGGGGGGAGAAATGAACTCTTTGAGCTGAGAAGCTACACTACATCGAGAGATCTGCCTGTTAGGAGGATAACTGCAGCTCTGAGTGATTGATGATAATGACTTTTTAAAAGTACACAACAGCTGCCAATGTGCACACTGAAAAAAGGTGAGGCGTGAAAAAGAAAACTTTGCTATTGTCTCTGCTGTGAGATCAGGTACGTGGAGAGGAGGACTTTGAAACCTGCTCCCCCGAACAGATGTTCTTCAGCGCAGATACAGTGTGTGCACCAGGAGGACGAAAGGGTTAACAGAGATTCATGGTTAACAGAGATTCATGGACTATTTGAGAAAGTTTAAGACTTAAAATCAAGACATTTATAACAGGGCGTAGTCCTGCAGTATATCTGATGAGCCACCTTTATCGCTGAGGTTTCGTGCAGATGTTTGCTTTCTAAGAGTTACTTACTGCACCAGCGGGACCTTTGATTTGTCGTTTTTGCTTTGTAGCTCATCAGGCCTCAGCAGATCCTCTATAAATGAATAATAAATAAACTTCTGACCGAGCTAACTGCAGTAATGATGTTTTCTTATCCTTCATCCTTGTCTCAGTTATTAATGGCTGTTACCTGATTATGACACTTAATAACTCAACAGCAGCTGTTTGACAGAACTTGGTAACCTGAGTTATTCTTATCAATGACTTACAACTGATCAATAAAGTCTGAATTAATAAATGACAATCTGACATTAATTCAGTTCTTAGTTACAAATGATAACCCCTTTATATCAAGTTCTTTATTAGAAGATGGAACCAGAAAATCTTCTGGATGCTCACTTATCCTGCACCTTAAATATGCTTAAAGGAATAGTTTGACATTTTGGAAAAAGCTCATCTTGCCAAGAGTGGAGGACTGACACTGACTGACTGTCTGTGTGTCTGTGGGCTGTGCAGCTAGAGGCAGAGAACAATTGGCTTAGTTTAGCATAAAGGCTGACAGTGGGGGGAACAGCTTGCCTGGCTCTTTTCAAGGTAAAGAAAAACAAGAAGGAGCACTTGCTCGCCATAAAGCTTGTTAATTACCATGTTGTATCCTGTTACTTTAATCCGTGCACTGTAAAAATGACTTGGCACCATGTGACTGGGTACAGTGATTTCCTGGGGTCACACATCACACATGTACATATATATA
>JBAJHX010000011.1:5163269-5181135 GCA_037176925.1 Amniataba percoides | reverse complement strand
ATCTATCTATCTATCTATCTATCTATCTATCTATCTATCTATCTATCTATCTATCTATCTATCTATCTATCTCATAGTCTGCATTGTTTTTTGCAGGATGACATCAATAAGTTGTGTTTGTCTTCTCTAAAAATCATTTGGCCATCACCTGCTTCAGGGAGCTTACAGCACATGGTACAACACACACACACACACACACACACACACACACATCGATTCAGTGACTCATTGTAGCATGAGAAATAACTGTTTTGCCTCATTCACTCTCTTTTTCTTTGTCTGACATCCTGCCTCAGCAGAGGGGAGTGTCCGTCTGGTTAAACGTTAAAAGACTGATTTAGTCTTTATTGATTTTCAGTTTCATTCATTTCTTGTGTTCTATATTCTAGCTTAGATGGAGAGTAATTTTTAAAAAAAATGTTGTTCGTTGTTTCCTCTCAGCTTATGTAAATGCAGAGGGAAAAAAAAAATCAATGCCGCCTCTCTCTCAGCAGTGGGAGCTGTCCACTAAGCTGCTGCTGAACGCCGTGAGCACTGGAGCTCATGTCTTAAAGGGGAAGATTTACCAGAACCACATGATCGACGTGCAGCCCACCAACAGCAAACTCTACTGCAGAGCCTCACGCTTACTCCAGGTGCAGGAAATTACACCCTTAATGATACACACCTGTGCCTGGGTACCCTGGGTTTCCTTATTGTTTCCTTTTGTTGTGCACGGCTCCTTTTATCTGCCTCTGCCCATTATTTTCACTACACACTGTGAGGAAGACGTGTTCATGGAGGTAAATAGTAGCTTCCTTATTTTTTGCACAGACACTGGAATGGTGTATGAGGTAGTTGTGCTTTGCATTGTGCTCACACTGTGCACTGTCTTTCATAGAAATACATAATTAAGCATTTTAAAACTGGATTATGAAACAGGATCTGCCTACAAGATGGAGCTACAAGTTTATGTAACAATGCAGGACTTGTCTGAGTTGATGCTGATTTGAATTAAATTTCATATCTAGTTTCTTTCTTCATTCATAAATACATGTGACCTTATGATTGAACCATGCTGACATGCAGCACAAACAGAAGATGTCTCCTTCTCCTTGCAGAAGCTGTCTGGTTGCCCTCAGTCTCAGTGCGAGGAAGCTCTTCTGAGGGCCGTCTACAGAGTGGACAAGCTGACGTTGGACATCACATCATCTGACATGGGCACGCACACACGCGCTGCCAGAAACAGGGCCAAGGTGAGTGCACAGAGGGGCACATGATGTACTGGAGGAGCCGATGCACGGCGGCGGGCGTGTGACCCTCTTTTCTCCCTCTGTGCAGGTGGTCCCTCTGGCTTTAGTGTGTTTGCTGACCGGCTGCTCTCTCTCTGAGGCACAGTCTCATTTGGAGCAGAAACCAATCATAAGGGAGGCCGTGGAGGTGTGCTTATCATAACTGACATGATGTCAAACAGACACACATGCACCACATCCGTATGTCCAAGTTCAACTTTAACACTTTGAGGTATAAATAGCAATATTTAATGTAATTATGAGAATTGAGGTGAGGGCACACTGAGTCCTCCTGGTTCTTGCTTTGATTGTGAGCTATAATTTATTAGAAACCAGAGTGTGAACCTCACGGTTTTGAGACAACAGTTTGGAGACCTTAAATGCAACACCGTCATTGTGACACTAAGGGGCAGACCTGACACCTCAGCACAAGCCAACACTGTCAAGATAACCTGCAAACGTATGAATATATTATGTTAGAATAAAGGGTGCATGTTAAAATAAGTAAAATACGTGAATAAATATATAAATATTCATTTTTATGTCGTTTTTTGGCACAAAAATATTTAAACTCCTATAAAGAAGCTATAAAACAACTATGAATGCATATAAAAAACAGAAATAAATACAATATATTACCTGAATAAATGATGTTAAAAAGCCTCAAATGACACTGGTGTGACGTTTGGTGTTTCACGGACATTTCCACCCTGTGTTCTGTAACAGTTTTCTGGAGGTACAGGCTCTGCCATATTGGTCCGTGTGATGTAAGTCAACCTCAATCCCTCTGTGGCTCAGCACATACACACGCAGGCACACACACAGGTACTGGATTAGCAGTTGAGCAGCTTTGGAAACACCTTTCGGAGCCAGCGGGGAGGCATAGAGCAAAGGCAGTCGTGGGGGGTAAAGTGTGCATGAGGGCTGGATCAGAAGGCATCACCGCACAATTCAAAGCATTTATACGAACACCTCTAATGCAATGTGTCACGATTGCCTGAAAGCTGGATGAATCACCCTGTGGAGTAATTGGAGCCAAAGACTTCTGCTATTGTCACAACACTGCTTTTCTTATTTGGCCAAGTGGTGATTCATCCAGCTTTCAACGTGGAGTTTTGGTTCACACAGATCCTCACTGACGTTATCCCTAAAGTGGAATGCAGAGTTTTCCCCCCCCCCCCAAGCTTTTGAGATATGTCTCTGAGATTTCTGTGCTGCCAACGCAGTACACAGGAGGTGACTGGAGTTTCTTTTGTCATGATCAGAAGGTTGGAAAATTATATTCAAAACACTGCAAAGCGACATCTCTCATTTTTGTAGATATTTGCCAGAGCACGTTGTCAAGGTTTTTCAGTAGGAAGTAGTTCCAATTAAAACTTTTTAATTAAAAACTCTACCACTGTGAGTGTGCAACAAATAAAATTCCATTTAAAATTCAATTCAGAACTATAGTTTTAAAGTTTTGGAAATGCACTTATTCATATTATTTGTTGTAGATTATTTTTCACATTGTGAACAGAGCCAAATTTGTAATGTAGAAAAAGTAGCTGATGAACTATCCCTTTAACCACTTAACCCTCGGGGCGATTTTATGTGATAAATTTATGCTAATGAAAATGGATAAAATATGATTTAATAAGTTATGGAATGTCACTACAAACCTGCCGGCGGGTTTTGACAGTTAACTGGTTAACCAGTCTGCTTTAAAGTATTTTAAGTTTTGGTTAAATTCACAACATATCAGCAGTCAAAACTTAAGCATTAACTTAAATTATTCTGAAATCAGGCCAGAGTGAAGTAACGTGAGGCCCAAATGGTTGATTAAAGGTTAAAACATTTTTAAAAAATAAAGTTCACAAATCGTGCTGTGCATTTATTCATTTTTTATTTATATCAACATTATTACATTCATGTATTCATTTGCTCTAGGTACATGATGTTCACTTGGTGATGTCGCAGACTGATGGACAGCCAAACAGACCAGTAGCAGCATAGGCACACGCACACGCCCTCTCCACGCCACAAATGGGAGGCTTTTGTCAGACTAAGCGTTAAGAGGTGCACACTGTTTCACCTCGATCGCACTGTCCCGAACGCACACCGACCACCTCTGCTCTAAAAGTACAGTTAGGATCAGAGCAAGCCCGCAGCACTTGCACGCTCAGTTTAGTTTGGGTTAAATGAGAGAAAATACTCCTAAGGGGTGTATATTTTTCCCAGCATTTTAAAAGAGCAGCTTTGATCCGTTCCAGCCTCTTTAACGGGCTCTCCGGTTCTGCTGGAGAGCCACTAACGGAGAGAGAGGAGATGTCAGGAAACAAAAGAGACAGCCACTTAACCGTGATCTCCCCCTCTGTTCCTGTCCATCTCCGCTCATATAACCATGGATACAGTAAGGCATCAGTAACACGCTTCATGCTGTTGTTCCACACGGCCGGTTATGCAAACCCCACCTGAATCTACAGCATGTGACACGCACCAATGAAAAGCTCTTAAACTGAAGCAGCAGAGAGAGATTCACATCAGCCTGAAATCCAGACGTTTGCCTCCTGACATTTTACGGTAGATACACAGATGCGCTCAGTGTCAGTTTGTGCTCTGTTGTGCAAGTTTTTTCTAACTGGATTCCTGGGGGGGGGGGGGGGAAATGCATGTGTTGTAAAGGATTACAGTAATCTGACTACATAAATATAATGAAGTGTATACACATAAGCATGTTCAAAGGGAAAACACAGTCTATCTCAGAAATTCAAATATAACACAGAAATGAATTCTTTTTTTTTTTTAGTAGAAGTAGAAAGAAAAGTAGCTACAAATAGCTCAAGATTTTGGGGCAAATACGCTGATCCACTTTCTTATTGGATAAGAATAAGCATACACACACGGCAGGGTTCCCGATCTTCTTTTTCTTAAAAAGTTTTTCTTTAAGGTAATTAGGTTATATCACACAGCTTGAGTAGACTTAAATACAGGTCTTCGTTACAGACTAGAGCTTTAAGCAGGTAGTAGAGTAAAAACTGGCTGAACATACCCCTGAGAATACAGAAGTTACTGAGTGAAGTTGAACTGATAGATAAAATAAATATTAAAACACTGGTTCTGTCAAACACTGGTGAAACAGTCGATTCATATCTAACATATCTCTGAGGTACTCGGTATATTAATGGCTATATGATTCAAGAAATCATTAAACCTGTGGTCAACTGAACACAACACTGGCTTCGTGTAATACGCTCACATTTTTTTGCTTCAAAAATATACCTTATGCATACACATACAGTACAGAAATAGACATATCCCTTCATACATACAGTTAGCTGTTACACTTAACTTGAAAATGTACAAATACCATTACAAATATAATTCATGTGATTAAATAGGATAAGGTTGTGGATTCAAGTTTCAAGATTCTACCTATGACTCCTTCTACAGCGGATCTGGAGTGATAAAGTGCTTCAAGTGTTTGAGTCTTTGTGGTTTTTTTTTGGTTGTGAACCTACATAATTCCACTTCTGTAGTCGCTGACAGAGCAATGGTTGATGGGAGTCTCGGACCCTCTTGTGTCGTTTTGCTCTCTGAGTTAAAAGTCGTCCAGCTCCACGTCGCTCTCTTTAGGTTTGCGGCGCTTGACTCTGGCCGGCGACCTGCTCCTCCTTTGGCCCGCGCCGCCGCCGGCTGATCTGCCGGCAGCCATTTTGGGCACTTCTATGGAGTTTACGGGGTTTCGGGGTGAATCCGTGTCAACGTCCTCCAAGGAGCCCGGCTGGGACTCCACAGAGGTCCTGGTGAACTGATGGAGGAGGGCGCCGTCCGCCCTTTTGCTTTTGTCCACCTCCTCCTCGTCCTCTCCTTCCTCAGTCTTGAATTCCTCCACAGCATCCTCCACGACCTTCTCCTCGTCTCCGCCTCCCTCTTTGTCCTCCTCGTCTCCTGTGGTTCCAGGCGCCTCATGTCCTGATTCGTCTGCGCTGGTGTCGCTCGGGCGTTTGTCTGTGTCTGAGTCTTCGGCGTCTGCCTCCTCTCCCTCAGTCGCCCCCTGGCCCTGAGGATTAAACATGATGACAGCGAATAATCTCTCAGCAGTTGTAATTAACTAACTTGGGTACTACTGGGGCAGCGAAGTGTCTGTAATCAAAGCTACATGTTACACAAGCACAATAATAATAGTTGAGTTTATCAGTGGATGAAGGCTGCAGTGAAAAGTATTAAAGAGTATTTATTTTTTGTTCTAAACTGATTTAAAGTGAGAGAAAGATGGTTTCTATCAGAGATGGTTTCTATGGAACAGTTTGTGACTGACAATAACAGCAGACATCCGTCAGTGGAAGCACTGTGCCGCTGCCAAACAAAACAGATTTGTTCAGTCTGTCTAATTGGATAGCGAGATTATCTTTTCCCACAGGCTTAGAATTAGTGGTTAGGCTACAGTAGGTCAGGTTCTCTTTAAGGTACAGTAGATTTTAACCCAGCTGTCCTGTTCAGGCACTCAGAGGCGTTTAAAAATAGGTGGGACTCGCATTTGTATTCATAATTAGAATGAAGGAACTTCTGAGATCCAGCCTACTTTAAATAACAAATATCACAAATATTACACAGTACTTCCTTTTGTAGTTTTGGTCATCATCTATAAGTTACTATAATAATATATCCACTAAAAAACTCAAAAACGTCCTGTTTAGCATTTATAATCAATGCAATGAATAAATCCATTGTGATCAGTTAAAACCTTTTATTAAGAGTTTTCTTAAGGCTTATAAATACTGATTAGGTGATTGTGTGTGTGTGTGCTAAACTTTGGCAAATATGCCTTTTCAAAGTCAAGCCTGTCTGTCAGCTATGATAGATGTTTAAAATACACAATTTGGTAATTATTTTATTGTTCTCCTTTGTTTTCTCTTCTAAATAAGTTTGGTTAACTTTGCATAAAGCAGTTAACCTGTACCTCTCTGAAAACAGACTCCCACCTGTGGAGAGGCTGTGTCTTCCCCTGATGCCTCCTCTTCCTGCTCCTCACTCTCTCCCCCTTTTTCTTCTCCATGTGACTCCCCTTCCCCGGTGCCTTCATCTTCGTCCTCTGCCTCTGCTGAGGCGCTGATGTTTCCGTCCGCAGAGTCCTCCACCAGCGTGGACTCGTCCTGTGCCGTGTGTTTTGCGTCGTCGTCATCCCCCGTCTCTCCAGATGTTTCTTCCTCAGCGCTCTCCCTGCCGCTCGTTTCTCCTCCTTCTTCTTCAGGGTTGAAGTCTGACACCGGTGACTCGTCCACCTGCTCCTCCTCTTCCTCTCCGTCACCATTTTCAGCGGTCTCTCCTTCACCCGCTGTTGCCTCTTTCACCGTCTCCTTGTCGCTCTCTTCCCCCATCTCCCCTTCATCCTCTGCGCTCACCCCCTCTTCCTCCCCTGTTTTCTCTTCGTCATCCGCTGTCTCATCTTCACCTGTGTTGTCGCTGGTCTCCTCTCCCTCCTCGCCCTCCTCCTCATCTCTGGCAGCATGGCACTGGCATTTGTTCTCCTCCTCCTCCTCCTCCTCCTCCTCTCCAATGTCTGGTGCCTCCTCTTCCTCAGCTTCCTCGCCACCTGTTTCTCCCTCTTCTTGCTCCCCATCAGCCATGCTTTTTTCCTCCTCTTCAGCCTCTACATCCTCCTCTTCTCCTGCCTCACCCACATCTTCCTCTTCCTCCATTTCCTCATCTTCCTCTGGGATCGTCTCCTCTAAGACAATGTCAGCTTTGATGTGCTCTTTAGTTTCCTCCTCTTCTTCCTCCTCCAACACCTCTAAATTCCTCCCTTCCTCCTCCACCACCACACTTTCGTCTTCCTGCTCTGCAGGTTGTGGGACGACAGCGGGAGCAGGCGATGGGCTTTTCTTCAGCTGCAGTATCTTAAGGAGGTCAAATTCCATCATCACTGGCGCTGCGGCCGCCATCGGGTTGGCTTTGAGAGGCCGGGCGGCCATTTTCTTGCGGACGCATGCGTCACAGGGGCAGTACTCGTCATCACTTCGCTGGTCGCTGAACTCACCCGTCATCTCTCCGTCGCTGAGGGAGTCAGCCGTTTTCACCGACTGGTTCTTCATGACCTGAAAAACAAACAAAAAATCATCCTTCTGCCTTTTTTAAGCATTCTGTGTGACGTGAAGAGGATTTGCGATGAGGTTACCTTCAACATTCGACGCCTCTTCTCCGTCATGGTGGAGTCCCTGGAGAGGTTGCCTCCTTTTGGCGGCCGGGGCGACCTCCCCCCTCTGCCGGCACGACTCTGAATCTTCCTCATCTCGCGCTCGATGCTGCTCTGGATGCGGCGGCTCACCTCTTCCTTCAGCTCAGATATCATGGTGTCGAGGATGAGGCTGTCGTCCAGGTCCCAGCGAACTTTGAACTCCGCCATGGCGCTGATGTAGTGGTTCATAAACTGTTTCTCCAGCTTCTTCAGAAGGTGCAGGACCCACACCGGATCAGGATCTTGGGATGTTTTTTTTGACAGGGGTGCTCGCAGGACGGTTGGGGGCGTGCCCGAGCTGGAGTCCTCCAGCGTCTCACGTTCGTTGTCGGTGGGGGATTTGGAGCTGTCGTTAGCAGAGCTCTTGTCTGATGACGAGGGGTTGTCAGAGGCTTTTGGGCTGTCCAGACTTTGCGCTGGCTCCTCTTCTATGTCTGTCTTAGCCTGATTTGTGGATGTCTCCTCTGCCTCAACTTCTTCATGCCCTGTCTCTACTTTTTCATCCTCTTCTCCGGCCTTCTCTGCTCCCTCATCCTCCTGTAAAGATTCCGTCTCTTTTGTTTTGTTTTCCGTTTCATCTCCCCCTTGATTTCCTGCGTCCTTCCCGGATCCACCGGAGCCGCTGCTCATATCCACGCCGGACGAGGAGCGCGGAGGAGTCACCTGCTCTGTGCCAGCATCCTTGCTCTCCTTGGCCTCCGTGTGCCTGGGTTCACTGAGCCAGAGGGACTGGAGGATGGCCATGATGTCCTCGTACTTGTGCTCACAGCCGGGGCTCACCGCAGGCTCGATGAGCTGCAGCTGAGCCAAACAGTCCAGGAGCCCCCTGGCCGATGTGCTCAGTCTGCGGCCATAAACTGGAGACACCTACAAGAGACAGATTAGCACGTCGACAAATTACAGTTGTGTACTGTACAATGATAAATGGATATACTCATAATCCTGTAATGTGCTTTATGTGTTCTGTGAGGATTTATGTGATAATAATCTCCCCAAAAATATATATTCTCTGTTCCAGCTTCTATAATATCAAGATTTGCTTCTTTTCTCAGTTTTGTAAAATTGTAAAATAAATATTTAGACATTTTAGAGTGCTGCCAAAAAACATATCATAAATACAAAAACACATATTAAACATAAATTGCTAATTGTCGTAGCCTGAATAGATTCCTCCTAAAGACGCAAAGGGAAGCCTGAGATTTTAATTTTTTTTTCCCCCTTGGCTTTGTTACATGGATAAAAAGTCATTTTCATAGTGTCACTGCTTTACCTCAGGCATGCTCCTACAGCGGCCTAGAGAGGAGCTCAGAAGGACTTTCATCACTGCAGCTGAAGAATTCCAGTTCCTGGACACAGACTCGCTGCTCAGCAGAGTGTTGGGGCGAGGAGAAGCCTCCGCTGTGTCACCTGGAGCTGGATCTGAACTCTGCTCCTCCTCCGCTGCATCACATTCAGCTTCCTCCTCTTTCTCTTCTCCCTCTTCGGCCTCAGCTTTCTCTTTGCTGTCCGCTCTCTCCTCGTCAGGACCCTCCTCCTCCTTTGCCTCCTCCTCTCCTGGTTTCTCTTCCACGGCCCGTTCCTTGTCCTCTCCCTCGTTCAGCTCATCGCCAAGCGCGAGCATGCTGCTGTTAGCGGGGATGCTCCGCAGCCAATCACTGACCACCTCACTGGGGGAAGCGTTGGGCAGGCAGGCGGGCGTCAAATTCAGATCCTCCTCCAGATCGGGCTGGTTCCTGCTTGTGCCATGTTTTCCACCTCTCTCACTCCTGGGCTTCCCACTGGTTTTGCTGGCCTTTGACTGTCGGCTGTGAGGACGCGCGGCCGCCATGGTCTCCTTCAGCAGGTCAGCAGCGGACAGGGAGTGAGACAGAGAGCTCTGACTGCACATCTCTCCTTTGCTGCGTGGTTTGGAGCTGTGTGGGGGACAGGCGGGTTTCATGGGGGTTTCTTTCTTTTCAGAGTGGGACATTTTAGCACTGCCGCTGTCGCTTCCCGCGTCGGACTTTGCCTTAGGGCCTTTGGCAGGATTTAAAGAGTTTGATTTGAGTGAATCTCCTTTGCTGTCCTTCGAGGCTTTCACTTTTGATCCAGACTGAGCAGAAGCTGCAGACTCAGGCCTGAGGCAACAGGTACTCTTAGAGTGGACACTGGCTGCCTTGTTGACTTCTTTACCACTGGCTTTGCTCGCTGGTCTGCTGACAGTCTGGATTTCAGTGTCATTTTCTGCAGAATCTCCAACATTCGCTTTCGCCTCTTTGCCGTTTTCCAATTTGCTATCTTTCGTTGTTGAAACAGACTTCACACTTCCCGTTTCGGGGTCATTTTCTGCTTTGGCAGGGCTGGCACTGGTGCTTTGCTCTTTAGGCTTGCTGTGAGGTGTTTGAGCTGTTGCTTTACCACATTTACAACATGACTGGTGAGACCTGTTGCTTTTGGTTGAAAACATACTGGCTGCTCTTTCTATTAGTTGTTCTCCACCTTCTTCACCTATATCCTCACTCCCTCTCGTGGTTTCAATAGTAGGGATGTCCATTGCTGGGGGATTGTGAGACAAAGTGTTTTTACTGCCATTGTTATTGGACCTTAGAGACATGGCGGACCCCTTTCTCTCGACGTCTTCCTTCACAGGGGACTGTTCTGTGCTTTTGGGGACATCAGGAGACGCCGTCTTTACTTTGTTCCTCTCGGTATTGATATTAAAAGAAGCACTGGACTTGCCACTGTCTGAGTCAGCTGTTTCATGGTCTTCTGGCAACCCAAGAGAGACCGACCCTGATGAGTTTCGACTTAGCGGTTGCTCGGTACCTCCTGATTCCCTCCTTGGTCTTTTGCTTGAGGATGACAGCTTACTAGCAGCCCGCTCAGGAGCCTCATCATCTTTCAGCTCCTCGTTATCTTTCTTATCCTCCCCCTCATTTTCCTTTTTCTTCTCAGGTGCCGAAGCTGCTCCACAGCAACATTTGGATCTGCCAGATTTAGCCGAGGTTGTGGAGTGAACTGACAAGGCACTGGGCCCTCTTGTCTCTCCAACGCCGGGGCCAGGTAACAGCTGTTGCTCAGGGGATTTTTGACTGCTTGGGGATGGAGCTGGAGTTTTGGGTGTGTGGGTGCGTGGGGAGCGTGTCCTCCTGGGTGAGAGCGTTTGGCCATGAGAATGTTCAGAAGAATTACGACTCTGTGCACTGTCCTCCACAATTTTTTCACCTGCATCTGTGACAGCAACATCCGCTGTTCCATTATGATTGGACTTGTGCGATGAAGCAGATGAGACATGAGACTTCCCTGATTTAGCTGATTTAGCTGATGCAGCGCTTGGTGCTCTCTCGTTTGTCTCATTTCCTTCTTCCGCTGCTTCCTCCGGTGTGTTAATGGTGACAACATTTGGACTTGGTGACGCTGATTTGAGATTCTTGCAAGAGTTTGACTTGTGAGAAGTACTGGACCTCACTGAAGATTTTGACTTGACAGACACAGGAGTAGCCACCCGCTCCTCATTTTCATTTTGCGTCTCTTCTCCATTTGTCTGAACTGAAGGAACGTCAGCTTCATTTGAATTCAGAGATGCTGCTGTGCGGTTTGACCTCTGAGACTTGGCAGAAGTGTGCGATTTCCCTGACATGGCACTTGGGGTTCTGCCCTTTATAATATCCACCTCTGCCTTTGCCGTGTGGTGGGACTTTGCAGAGGAAGCCGATTTGTGGGATAAAGCACTGGCGGCCCTGTCCTCCACCTCACCGTCTCCTATTTCAGAGCTTGCTCCTGTGTTCTCATTACACTGGGACTTATGAGATTTAGAGGACCCTCCACTGGCCGCCCTCTCCTCATTTTCTAATTTAGCAGACGTTATGCTTTCTGGCCTCTGTTGTGTTTCCTCTTCAGCCATCTCATTTTCTGTTTCATCAGTTACCTTTAAGCTTGGAGATGCTGCATTTTCGTTCCCATTACGCGGAGACTTGCATGACTTTGAAGACTTAATGGACACGTTAGATTTAACTGATTTGCGAGACATTTGACTCGCTGCTCTTTCTTCTTCTCCTGTGTCTGACCTGGGAGAAAGTGACCTCTCTGAAGCTTTGGCGGACTTATGGGATTTATCGGACTTTCCAGACAGATTGGATTTGGCTGACATGGCACTTGCTGCTCTCTCCTCTGTCTCCACTCCTCCTTCATCGCCTGTTGCTTCCATAACACGTTCACCTGCTGCCGGAGCACCTGGAGATACTGATCTAGCACAGTGACTACAACTGGACTTGTGAGATTTGCTGGACTTTGCTGACACATTTGATTTAGCCGAAACATTAGACTTGACAGAAAAGGTGCTAGAAGGTCTCTTGTTTGTGTCGCCCTCTTCGATAGCTGTATTATCAGTTGGGGCAGCAACCTTAACATTTAACTTGCCTGAAGCACTGGTCTTTGCGGAGGCACCAGATTTGGCCGACAGGGAGCTTTGAGCCCTCTCTACGGCGTTCTCTCCCTCTGCTTCCTCTCTTGTCCTTATCACAGCTGCACCGTTGCAGTTTGACTTATGAGACTTGCTGGACTTGGCAGACAGGTGGGACTGAGCTGACATTGCACTTGGGCTTCTCTCCTCCTCATTTTCTGCTGTAACACCGGTGCTGCCGTTACAGACAGACTTGTGGGATCTATTGGACCTGTGGCTTGTGGCTGAGGTGGCACTAGGAGCCCTTTCTTCCCCTTTTCCCATTGCTTCGGGATTAGACGCCGTGGACATGGCACTAGATGCTCTACCCTCCAGGACATTTGATATCGCAGAGCAGCGCCCATGGTTGGTGAGGTTGGTCTTGTTGGATTGTGTTGACACATCTGAATCATCTGAGCCATCCTCGTCACTGCCATTACCGACACTCTCTTGGTTGGAGAGAGGGGTGGCGGGCTTTGGAGAGGCTTGGCGGGAACGTTGGGATCTCTGTGAAGCTCTACTGTTGGAGTCAGAGATGAGCCCACCTTTGCAGCCACCGCACTTCGGGCATAAACTGGACGTCCTAGACTGCTGAGATCCTGCTGAATGCCCTGATTGGCCAGACAACCCGCTAACGACCCTCTGTATCTTTTCATCCTCATCATCTGCAGCTTCCTCCTCCTCTGAGTTTGGGACTCTGGCTTTGCTGGACCTGCAAGACGCTCGGCTTGTTTTGGATGTGGAGCTGGGAGCTCGATCCATCTCCTTTGACTCTGCTGTTGAATTTGGGGTGGCTGCCCCACACTGGCAAGGAGAAGCTGCAGACACTGCCCTGCTGCCTCTCTCTTCCGCACCCTGGTGTTTCCTGTGTTCAGCAGATTCCTCCAGCTGAGCCTGGAGCGATGGAGATGGGGATGGTCCATTGCTGTGAGAGCACTGTGAGATGCTGGGAGGCAGGTCGTCATCCTGGTCCTCTTTCAGTGATTGTAGAACATGTGAGGAGCTGCTGACGGCAGACAGTGGACGCTCCCCCTCCTCCTCTATCAGCAGCTCATCCTCGGCTGACTTCTGGCTAAGTGGCCGTGGGCTGCTATCCACGACCACTTCACTGCGGCTGCAGCATCGGCTCACTCTGCACACCTCCACGTGGGTGTCTCCATCCTGCTCCACCTCCACTCTGCGCTCCACCCGCTCCGTCACACACATCTTTTCCTGTACCACTTGGCTTTGCTCTGAGCCTGAGCTTCCCCCACAGTCGGAGAGTCGCGCTCGGCAGCGCACCACCCTTCGGGAATTACATGATGAGGAAGAGCTGGAAGAGTGTGTGTGTCTCATCACAGTGTGGTTGGATGGATGTGGGGGAGGGACAGGGGGATGTTTGTGGCTGTGTGCCGGGTTTTCCCACAAGTCATACTGCTGTTCTTGCCGCTGGTAGCAGCAGGGGCAGTGGCTCCCCTCCGATGAGCGCTGCAGAGGCTGGTTGGAATAATCCACACCCTCAGGGTCAAAGGACGTGGAATCAGGGTCAGAGCAGCTCTCTGACTGACCCTGCTGCAGGTAATGGGGCTGGTCCTGCGTCAGGGGGCAGCAGTCATCGGTAAGGGATGGGGATTTTTTTATTTGTGTGGACCACTGGAGGGTCTCGTCGTTGTGAAGGCGAAAACGCACCCTCATCTCGACTGAGAGGCTTCCATCTTTATTGACCAGGACGCGCTTTTCGATGTCTTCGTTCATGATAGCCGGTTTTCCCTGAGAGTAGGTACTGACGCCATTGCCATATGACTTCTCTGAAGACAAGGAGAAGCGGGCGGAGCGGTTCGAGGAATCTGAACGAGGGTGGATGATGCTTTTTTTGGTTTCCAGACCAAAGTTAACTGAATGGAGAGAGAAAAAATGTGTGTGAATTTAAACTGTATTTCACTCTTTTTTTACCTGTTCATTTATTAAGTCTGCTGTTGAAACTGTTTGTATGTTCAGTGTCAAATGGTGCACATTTAAGTACCTGTAAATATACATTTTGTGAGGACCAAAGAGCTTACCATTTTTCTTGCTTTCATGCCCTTCACTGTACTCGCTTGCTCTGGACTGAGCTCCGTGAGGTGGGGATCTTGCTCCTTGAGTAGCAGGAGATCGGGCCCCATTTCCGGGAGTCCTGGGGCCAAGACCGGGGGACCTGCTGCCCAGGCCGGGCAGCTTTTCCTCTGAGCTCTTCCTGATGAAGTTTACCAGCATCGGGCTGAAGGCCTCCCGCCCGACACACACCAACACACCAGGGCAAGTCAGCAGGCTTTGCACGCTATCAATCTGGAGACAAATCACAGCTGTTAGGAGCTTCCAACACACAGGCTGTCATGAAAAATGACACAAAAACACTCAGTCATCATTAAAAAACAAATCATTTCTTACCCTGCGTCCCTCTGCTGTGTAGATCTTGCGGACATGGAACTGCATCACTTCCGACACCTCATCAAGAAAGGCTCTTAGACTCCTGGTAGAGCGCCTGCTCAGCACTATGCTCCTCCTCATCCCCGGCTCACTGTTCTTCACCAATAGGATCCGACGTTGTCTGTAAGCCAGATGACCGGGTGGTGTTGCAGATGAGGTTTCAGGCCTGTGTGGCCTACGGCCCTGATGGTACCAGATGCTTGGTCGTTTGCTGGCCAGCTCCATGTTAACTGGCTTAGCTTGGCGCCGGTCAGAGCAGAGGTAGCAACCACCGTCCTGGAGCTGCTCCAGATGTCTGATGGTGTGGGTGCCGCGTGGAGTAGTCACAGTTCGCACACCAAATGGCAGAGGCACCTGTATTTGGATACATTTATTCACATATATATACAGGGAAAATATCTGAATCTGTCTTTGAGGGTGAGCTAATGCTGTTGCCAGGTTGGAAAGATTAAAGTGCAGTTCAACTGCATCTACGTCAGCTTCAAAGAAATCCCAGGATCACAGCCCTGAGGCCTGTGACACTAACCTTTTGAGAAAGGTCATCCAGCAGGGCGTCAAAGCATTTGAAGCTGCGCTTGTGGACTGCCATCCTGATGCCCCCGAACTGGCTGTCACCACTTTTGTAGAAGGTGATCCGCTTGGCCGGAGTGGCTGTGGTCACATGGGCCAGGCGTAAGTTGGGCGGGGGAGGCTGAGGGAGGGGTGAGGCATGTTTAGACGGGGGCCGGGGATCCCACATCTCTGCATGGACTGAATGCATGCTGCAATCTCACATTGACCTGAGGGACAGACACAGATGGAGAGCACAGGATCTAAAAAAGCTGTTGAATAAAAACAGCAACAGTTACATATATTTACATTAAGTGAAGTGTTTATTACCTCACTGCCTTGCCAATAACTTCAACTTAACACATGCACACTAATAGATTCAACTGGATTTGAGTTCTGCAGTTAATTTTATTATCATTTTTATTTTTTTACATTGCCTTTTGTTTTTTTGTCGTCTCTCACAATGTTCTGCAATGACCTTTTCCCGTCTAAATCGATTACATAATTGAATGAAACAGAATATCTCTGCTCGTTTTGGGACAAAAGACCTACAGATTGGTGTTGAATTGAACAGAAAACAGGAACATAATGTAAAGTGATAATAACAAATGCAGCTACTTGCTGTTCTATCTAGATGTTGAAGACAGAGCTTCCACAGCCTGCTATATTTAGTGGAGTGGCCAAGTACACATTGAGAAATCCTATTTGGAACGGACGTGAAAAGTTTCTGTCCTGCTTCTGAACAGCCAATATAAAGCAGCTTGCATAATATAGAGTACGTAATTCATACTGTTTCACTTTGTTACATAAATTTACTGATTTGTGTGCTGACAGATAACCAAATATTTAAACTTTTATATTTGGTTTTGAGGTCTTAGTGCATTTGGATAATGGTGCTGTCACACACACACACTAGCAGTGCGTGAAGCTGAAGATAAAACTAAGTTTAAACTTAAACTTAAAACCCAGAAAATAATATAGATCCCTGATATGAGCCGTAATACAAACAGGTGTGGCCGGCCCATAATGGCACCTTTCGCATTTTATTCAAAAGAATAATAATAATGTTCACCATGACTGTTAACTGTGATGACTTTCAGTAACCCAAGAAAAAAGGTGAACGTTATCAGCAGGCTTAGCAGGCTTTAAGGTCCCATGAGGGGAGGCTGAAGGCCAAATAACTGCTCTTAGCTGTAGACACTCCCAACGTGACGCTCTGCTTTTTAATCCCTCTTCAGATCTGTCTCTTTTAACAACTTGACACCTCAGATATCAGCCTCATCCATTCAATAGTGTCTTTGAATGCAAAAGTTCAACGCAAAACGTTGAACTGCATGATTCTGATGCAGCCGACTGTTGGTCTCCAAAGTGACGCAGCGCAAAAAAAAAACAATTCACAAAGCTCATCCAGACTAGCTTTGAAAGCGTCTTGGGATAATCCAAATAACACATTTGAACCGTGTGACGAGGTGGAGGAGGAGCTGGTTACGCTTATTTTTAAATCACGACAAAAGACCAACGAAATGAACATAATTAGCTGCTGGGCTGAAAGTAGGCCTGTACTTTTATATTTAGACTTTGAAAGAGCTGTGCAGGCTTTCAAAATATTTTCCCTGCAGAGACCTGAATGCAACAATGAAGTCACATTCAATCGCAGCACTATTAGCCTATATTACAGTCTTCCTGTCCTTTTTAAGATTTAAAAGACGGCAACACCACTAATAGCACGCTGATGAGACATTTAAATAAGACATCCAATCCAAAGCTGCATGCATCATCATTTCCATCATAAAAGCAACAAGTTGGGGAAGTTGGGGAACAATAAAAAATATTATTTAGCCACAGTGTTTCACCATAACACCTCTGTCCCAATATGTCAATTACAGACTCATCTTTCTAACTTAAGCATCACTCTAAGAGCCAATATTCCCACCGTTAGACCTTTGTTTTTAATCCACACATAAGATCTTAAAGAGTCTGACCACAGTTCATGCACTCAACAATGCCGATTGATTATGTATGTCTATCTAACAGGTACATTACTCACATATTCAGGAAACATGGTCCAAAGAGGCGTGAAAAAAAGCTGGAGAGGAGTCTGTGTCTGTCCGTGCTGGGTCTGACCAGTCGAGTCAGCCCAGGAGTTAGCCTGAATTTGTTGTGTGTGTGTGTGCGGTGGCTATCTCTGCAGCTTGAGTCATAAACTCAGACGCACAGCAGAGAACCTGGCTCCACAGCTCGCAGGGTAAAATGGCAGTCGGTAATCAGGCGCACGGAGGAGGGAGGGGGCGGATGGAGAGAGGAGAAATGAGGGGGGAGGAGGAGAAGACAGGAGGGGGCTAAGGATAGAACGAAAAGCCTGCTTAAGAACCTGTGTGTGTGTGTGTGGGAGAAGGAGGGGGGTTGCTATGGTGAAGCCAAGACGGCAGTGAGACAAGTGATGTTCTTATGCCGGCCGCACCTGACCTGGAGCAGAAGCTCATCTGCAAATCTGATGGTTTCTTTTATTCTAACTTTATAAACAGGTGTGTGGGAGAGCAGAAAATGTTGTACTGGTGGACAAATGTGTGAAAGATGACTTGGTAAATGCAGTTCTGTATTAGTGGAGGTAAAGGAGGATGAGAAACCAACGATCGGCTGACACAAACTTCATTTTAAGGGGTGAAATGTTCACGTCCATCTGAACTTTAAGCTGCTGTGTGTAGGTGGTATGGCCTCCCTCTGGTGGCCTCTTTGTAGTTTGCGAGTGTGTGTGTGTGTGTGTGCAGATAAAGGAAAGTAGCTGTCTAAAATGCTGATCAAAGGTTTTTGACTTTGAAATCAGAGATCTTAGGTTTTCTCCCTCTTTCTGTCTCTCCGGTCTCTCTTTGTATGTATTTCTCTCTGTCACGCACACACACAAACACACACACACACACACACACACACACACACACACACACACACACACACACACACACACAC
>JBAJHX010000011.1:5133126-5163169 GCA_037176925.1 Amniataba percoides | reverse complement strand
CACACACACACACACACACACACACACACACACACACACACACACACACACACACACACACACACACACACACGTAGCTCCAGTCGGAGAGGATTGTAATTACAGACAGTCTGTCTGACAGCAGGGTGCCTCCTGTTTAGAAATCACTGAAAACACCAACTGCTCCTGTTGATCGGCGTCACGGAGAACCACTCCTCATTACTGGAGGAGTGTCAGAAAGTCGAAGACGGTCATCACAACCTGGCAGAAAAGCTATAATTGGGGATGAAGTTGGAATCCTTTCTGTATAGATGTTGCGTAATGTAACTTGGGAACGAGGTCTAATGGGGCTGTAATCAGGCAATGAGTAAAAACACCTCTGGGGAGGGCTTCTGGATAAATGCCAGGAAGTAGAAGTCTTTGAATAAATGTAGTGAAGTCGAAGTCTTAAATGCAAAATTACGTGTAACTGCGTTTGTACTTTATTGATTAAATTGTATTAATTGAATTTTTGTCCACCTGGGGGCAGCCACAAGCTGTGGAAATAAAAGTCGCCTATTTGTGCCACAAACATTCATCTGAAATTTGAAACGTGAACCCGAGAAATGGTTCTCTAAACTGATGTTTCCAATCGAAAGTGGTTTGGGAAGCAGTCAGTCGCACATTCTTCTGTGACAGACCATTTAGTCCTCACCCTTTAAGGCTTCTCTCTTCTAAAACAAAACCATTCTGCTCTCCTCTTCTGATAAAGATAAAGCCACAGACATTTCTCTATGCTGACCAATAGGAAACATCCCTAACTAGCTCCTTCTTCAGACGCTTGCTGAGTCTAAAAACTGTCTTGATCCACTGTTAATATTCATCAGAGCAAAGTACAACACTTGAACTTTGATGTTACAAAATAAAATAAGTGTAATTAGTTAGCCGTGTATGCTAGAAAACTGGAATATGCAGGAATTTATGAAAAAAATATTAGTCATTGCTTTCATTTATAATTTGGTGTCTCTGGTGTCTCTCACAGTTCTGTCCTCGAAGTAAATCCGCTAAAATAAAAAGCCTCTCTTCTGAAAGCAACAAATTTCGGCCCTATTTGAGAGCATCATTATTATTATTATCATTATCAAACGTTCAAATTCATTGAAAGCAGTGCCTCCTGCTGCTGTTTTTAGACACCAGACTGCGACTGGGGAAGCTTTAAAATTCAGTTTTAAAACAGAAACATCTTTTCCCACACTACAACACACTCTTTTTTTGCGCTTTTGAGGACAGCAAGGGCAGTTTAAACAGCTA
This sequence comes from Amniataba percoides, assembly GCA_037176925.1. NCBI lineage: Eukaryota > Metazoa > Chordata > Actinopteri > Centrarchiformes > Terapontidae > Amniataba > Amniataba percoides. The sequence goes on along the minus strand of JBAJHX010000011.1, from coordinate 5,161,900 downwards.
TTTATTGACTCCATTCACAGGAAATAAACGTCCTTGAGTCAAGAAATCTTGTTCTGCTGAGCAAATCGTTACATAATTCAGATTTTATGCAACTCCTTAGTTCATCAATCTGTGCGCGCTTCACGGCTTTAATGAGACAGGGAAGGGAGTAGGAGGGCCTGGGAGAATTCAGAGGAGACAGGAAGTCAGGGATGAGTAGTTCCTGCGTTGACAGGAGCGAGGCGTCAACACGAAGCATCAGAAAGAAAAAAAAAGTGGAAAATCATGGAAATCATCACCTCTGCACCCTGTCTGCGGGTATTACACAATCCAAGCAACCTGCAGCCAGTTCAAGAGCAGGAACTTGTGTTTTAATACCTTCCCCCCTTTTTTTGATTTCCTACTCCTTAAAAAGTGGAAGGAAAACTTCAAACCGACAGAACAGGAGAAGAAGAAAGCAAAGGAGGGATTACAATGATAAGTGGCCTACTTTCAGATGTCCACTCACTCCTCTTTGTGCAATCCCTTCCCATAAACAGTTGTGTGTGTGTGACATACCTCATCCTCACAAATGCAGCACACACACACAGTGTTGTTTGGAGAGGCAGCATGAGTTTGTCAGAGAGAGAGAGAGATCAGTCTTACCGATGTGGACGCATACAGACAGCAGTGATGGAAGATCGATGTCTGCTCATAGATCCGGAGAGGAAAACAGTGGCGGAGAGCTGATGAAGTCAGGAGGAGTCCGTCAGCAGCGCGTGCAGGTTCCCCCGCAGACGGACGGAGACCAGCGCGTCACACATGCGACAACTCCGAGGCGCACGGACCGGATATACACTCAGTCAGACCTTCACGTTAATGCGCGCATCTCAGTTCGAAGCACAGAAACCTGAAAGCAAATTCAAATGTATCCACAAACAGCTCAAGAAGATTAATATGAGTAAAACTAATATTTCATTATTGACTATCATTAAAACACAATAACACGGCCGCTAAAACGTTTATTTCTACCTGTAAAACCGGAAGTGGCGCATTGTTGATGTGGCTAGCTTGATCATCCCAGTCTCTTATCGGTGCATTACAAATCCCTCCGATTTATCTCCTGAGGAATAATATAAGCAGAAGAAAAGAGGAGGAGGGGGATGAGGGGGAGAGGGGTTTCTTGTTAAAGAAGATTAGCCCTGCCTGAGCCGTCTGTGGCTAATAAACCAGGTTATCTCACAGATCAGTTCAAACTCGCTGACAATATAAAAAAAGAGACCTGCAGCCTACCTGCTAACCACGAAACACGAGTTGACTTCACCAGACTGACAAACAGGAGACTAGTTCACAATATTATCATGTTAGTGAATTTATTAGACACTACAACTTACTTTTAGGTCAACTAATACAACCAAAACCTAAAAAAACGTACGAGGTGACGCATTCACGTCACCGCCGTCACCTGACGCGCCAGTCTCCATGGCAACCGAGCGCACCTGAGTTTCCCGCAGGATGGACTCACTGACAGAGATAGAGATGGCGCAGATAGCGAGGCTGCAGGTATGTAAGAAGTGTACTAACACCTTTCACTTGGTGTTTAATGTATAAAAAGAGAAAAGACATGTTGTTTCGGCGCCTACGAGCAGTAAAATTATTTAATAACTCGAACACAGTCGACCCAAACATGAAGCTAAAGGCAGAGAGAGTTGACTCAAATATTAATTTTTTAACAAGTACTTGGATTTGCGCCGGATATCTCATTATTGCCCCCTAAAACATTTTTATATGACTTTTTATGCTACTTTATACCCCTCCTGTATCGAATTTCAGAATAAAATATTGTACTTGTGACCATTTGTTTGGCTACTGCAGATATTTAGCTCATTATGAATTAAAATGGGAAGCAACTTAATGACCTCACATAATCTGATGTATTATATGCGAGGCAAGGAAACGGAAGTGAACAGCAAAAATAAAGCACATCTGCATGGTGAGGTCACCTTCAAAACAGAGGACTATATACATTATGAGCATCTATTGTATACAAAATAGTGTTAAAAACACAAAAAAGCAACCATGAGCAACTACAACATTAAAATACTACTTTTGCATTCATACATCAATAATAATTCAATACAACTCTTTAAAAGGGGCCACACTGCATACATGCTTTTACTTTTTACTGCATATGTACATTTGTACAGATGATGTGTGTCCTTGTGTGTGTTTGACTGTCTTTAACAGAGAGAGGCTGGCGTGCAGAGGCTCAGCTGTCACTTCTCGTGGCCTGAGTTCTGTGATCAGCGGCGATGCTTCCATCAGGAGTTTGTGTACGACGTAGCCATGTTCGCTGCCTCCCATGGCTTGGCCTGGCCTGACGTGATCCGGGCAGCTGTGGTGGCCAAAGGCATCTTCCCCCAACTGGATGGTCAGTGTTTCTCTCCAGAGGCTTAGCAGGAGCTTCAACTGGAGGTTATGATGTGGGGGGGCTTTAACGTGGCTGTCAAAGCTAAGGCCTCATTTGCCGATAATTTTAAAAATGTCACTTCCTGCACCAAGTGACTCAGTCTGTTATTATCTTGTTTTGAATTTCAGTGCATCTACCATCAACTGTTAGCTGGCACAGAAATAATATGGTTTAGTTGACGCAGGTGAAGCAGTCTCTGTTTTGAAGGAGCTTTTATTGAACTGCACTTTTCTGCCCTGGAAATGCACTGAACTTATATGAAGGCCTGTCATTGTTGATAATCTAGTAAAGATGCTCTTTTTCCATCCTGGAGGCCAAATTTGAGTTAGCCATTTCCAGTGATTCATCCTGTGTGTGTGTCTTATTAAAACATTCCTCATGCTCTATTATCAATGCAGGCCCACTACACGTAGGGCTGGAGGCTATTTTGGTTTTTGAGATGAGGCACAGAACAGAAACGTGATCCTAATTTCCTGGGGTTTGGTTTCATAAACCTCTTCTCAAGGTTTCTGGCTTTATTGTCTTCTATCCATCAGGCTTTGACGTAACCCGGCTGCTGTCCCTGCTAAGAGACGCGCTGTCTGAGTGTCTGCCAAACCTCACCCCTGTCCAGCGGCATGAGTTCACCCGGTTCCTTACAGATAACTGCATCACTCGGCGGAGGCTTTTCCAGGCGGTGGTGAGTGGAGCTGCTGACGTGTCAATCACTCAGCTCCACTTGGAGGTGCAGTTGCCACCTACGCCCTGCCCTCTAGTGCAGGTAATGACTGGTCACACACGGTACCATCAGCAGTAGAGGGACACTGACGACGCTGGTAGTCATGCCATGAACATATGATCTGTCTTGACTTCACCTGCTGCAGGGTACAGATCTGCACGAGTGGGAGCTCCGACGATGCCAAGCTGAGTTAACCTCAGCGTTGTGTCAGAAGGAGGAGAAGCTGAAGAGTCTTCGAGATGGGACAAGAGTCACTTTGGGAGAGCTCGATTTTCCTGAGGATAAGCAACTGGATCAAGAGGTTAAAACTCACTAAGGGAATATAAAACAGATGACTGGTAGAAGTATATACAAGTGTTATATATGTATTTTTCCCCTATCTGCAGGGTGTTGTGGCTTTGGTTCAGGCAGCACTGAGGGCCACAGAAGGCCAGATGCTGGTGAGTCTCAACCAAGAGGTCTCGCTGCTCAATGACATCCTGCAGCTCAAACTGCAGCAGGCGCCGCCCACCACCAGGGGTCCAGATACACCAGCAAAGGCAAAGCGGCAATCGGCAAAAAGATAAACATCTCTGAAGGAGTCTGGAAATGCAATGTGAGGACAGGAGGAAACACTTAAATCTCACAATTTTCACTTGTTCCTTTTGGTGTACTTCTTGGCAATTCTGATCTACTTAAGCTTAGACTACACTGCTCAGCCACAACAATGTTCACAACCTGGTTTACAAAAGAAGAGTCTTAGGAACATGTTTCATTCAAGTATTTATTTTAAAAAATCATCCTTTTGATCTGACCAAAAATGTTGCAAAAACAGCGTTAACAGTAACACAATAACAACAATGAAAACGCAATCAGAGCTCTAATGCCCGGACTTCAAGTCATTAAAGTAGAACTAAAAGAACTGAAGAACACAATTTTCCTGCATTTTTTAGCACAGAGGCTGCAGCCCGTAAACAAAAATCAATAATAAGAATACAGAAATAAAACAGAAAAAAATAATAAAAGCACCTAGTGCAAAGGTCAAGTCACTTTTGAAGCCATTTGTCTTTTATTCATTTATTTTAAGGCCTACAACTCTGCTAGCTTTCTTGAACACAACATAACACATGAGAAAACTGCAGCAGGCAACTACGGTTAAAGCACCTGTAAACTATTTCTACAGCACCACTTGCTAGGTTACCAGTTTCTATAGCAACAGCACCCGAAGTAAAGCCTTTTAGTAATTATGATTACAGTACATATTGGCGACTAGTTGGAGTGCAGCTCTTACTCAAAGTCAACTGGTCTTCAGGACGATGTGAAATATCCCCCACTCACCCCACAAGGCAAGCCATACACACACAGAAGTTCTTTGCATACTTACAGATACAATGAGACACAAATACAAACACACAGTGCATTCAGAGAGTTCAGTAACTTAGTGATGTGAGGCAGCACATTAAGCTTTACATTGTTTTTTCATGCACAAGCTGGATGGATGGACGACAACAAAGATGACAAACAGGAATGAGACAGACGGATGAGAGAGACTAGTGCAAATTCACAAAAATGACTGACTGGTTTGGAATGTTGTTTGCCTTTGATAGGGACCTTCATAGCTTGTTAAATGGTCAAATTGGTAGTGCTTTTTGGATTATCTCAATCTCCATTTGTATATAGTGACTGTGTGAGGACATAACTTTATAGAGTGAAATATGAAAATGCTTTTAACTTCTCAGTGTCACACGTGCTATTAGATAAAGCTTTTTGCGTAGTTGCTACAATGATGCTCCAAACGCCTCAGTTGGCTTGTGCCAGCTGGTTGCCTGTAGTGATGTGAGTCAGCATGGTCTGCACCAACTCTGGGAGGTCATACTCGTGCTTCCAGCCCCAGTCCAGCCTTGCCGCTCTGTCCTCTAATGCCATTGGCCAACCATCCGCTGAGAAAATAGAGATCATATATATTTGATAGTATTCAGCCAAGACACTGTTATTAAAATAACATAACTAAGAAGTGTAAATCTCACCTATAGCCTGTCGCACTGGATCCACATTGTAGGTAACCTTTAGGTCAGGCAGGGATTTCTGTATCTCCTCGGTGAGGTCATGTGGTGTAAAGCTCATAGCGTTGATATTGTAGGTACGGCTCAACAGTGTGTCTGCTGGAGCCTCCAGCAACTCCAGGGTAGCCCTGAGACAGTCATCTGAACAGGCGGACAACAGAAAAAGGAAAGAGATGGAGGATCACAGAATGACTATTACTCGGAAAGGTGAACTGTTCAAGAAAAAGACACTATTGTACCATAAAATGACAGTCTGGCATTTACCTATGTACATCATAGGAAGCCGTGTGTCACTGCGCAGGTTGCACTCGAAACACCCCGTCTTCACTGCTGCATGGAAAATCTGGACAGCATAGTCTGGGACAAGGATGAGATCATGTCATATCTTGTCTGTTTAATATGTGACAGGGCAAGGCTCGCTGTTTACCCCAAGTTCTAGTGAAGATGCATGCTCACCTGTTGTTCCTCCTCCAGGCTGGGAGTCAGCTGAGATGATGCCTGGATACCTGAGACAGCGGAAATCCAGCCCATACCTGTGGTGGTAGTACTGACAATGAGAGGGAGGCAAAACGTCATCAGGCTTTCCAGGGAATTGTGGTCAAATCTGTCATGGATGTCTTTGTGTGTGTCAGAATCTGCACATCTGTGTGAGATATGTCTCACCTCACCCATCAGCTCGGCGTGGACCTTAGAGACGCCATAGATGGTGCGCGGCCTCTGCACACACAGCTCAGGGGTGGGGTCTCTGGGTGAGGATGGACCAAAGGCACCGATCGTGCTGGGGACAAACAGACGCAGACCGTGTTCGGTTGCTATGTCTAAAATGTTATGGAGACCTACGAAGAAAGAGAGGCTGTGAGTGTTAAGAGGCCTCTAAACTACTCTCCTCTTCAGTAGTTTGACAAGAATTATAAATGTTACAGCAGTGTTTTGCTTGTACCCGTGATGTTGACCTCTTTGGCCAGTGCAACGTTGTTCTCTCCCACAGCCGACAGCACAGCAGAATAGTGGACCAGCCAGCTGATGTTGTTGTTGACCACGATCTCCCTGAGGTTCTTATAGTCTAAGATGTCTGAGAAGATGAATGGGCCTATGGAGGACACCAATGTAGAGGCATTAAGATTGTCCATTCATTCTTCATTGTCTAATGATGAGAAAATAATTCAAAGAAAGGCACTGAATAATCAGGGCAGCAACTATTTTATCTTTTGTTGTGACATTTGCATAGTTGAATGAATAGTTGAAATGCTCAGTTCAGATTACAAAGTAGTACTTGGAAATGTGCACCAGCAACACCTTTTAAGATGATGACACGTTGTGAGTTGAAGCAAATGTTGAGTCTGGTTCAACCCTGCTGTGTCTAGGGACTGGCTCTATTCAAATGGACATGAGTGCTGGGGTCTGAACACAACCTGATGACAGAACCTCAATAATGTTTTCTGTTAAGTGAACATCTGTAAGGGTACTGCAGTAATTTGAAACACAGACACACAAAACTTAATGAACACAGAATTCCAGACTCAAAAAAATACACACCGTTATGGTAGACATGGTTGGGGGGTTTCCTGATGTCTGACAGGATCACGTTGTTTTTTCCAAATCTTTTCCTGAGGGTGAAACACAAATATGATCAGCTCATCCATTTTTAATTGTTTTCACTGCCTTAACAAGCTACTCAACACAATCCAGACTATACAGGCCCACAAACAGGTGCTGTGCCATAACTCTTCACCTGGAACAATTTGATACAGAACATAAACACAATACTGCTGTGCCACCTTTGGAAACAGAGACGATGGAAACTCCTTACCTCAGCAACTTTGCAAGCCCCACTCCAAGCTGTCCGAGTCCTCCTGTGATGATAAAAAGAGAGGGAACAATAACATACCATGGCGATCAAGTGACTGTGTCTCAAATTCAGAAAATCAGGAAAATGCAGAGACATACAGAGACAGCCTGAAAAACAAAAAAAGCCTCAGACAATGACACAAAACCAACCAGTGATGAGGACTTTGGGGTGGTCAGTGTCGGCGCACGATGACTGATGAGTTCTCCCAAATGCACACGGCTGGTGAGAGGACGAGCTGATACCGCGCACTGCTGAGATGAACCGCTCGACACTGCACTGTGGCCTGCTCCCAGCATGCTTCAGTACACCTCTCAGCATCACCAGCATCATACGCCTCCTGTAAACAACAGCAACAAAGACAGGAGTATTTAAGATACTGTGAGGGGATGTACTACCACAGTACAGTTAAATGGCATTACCCTTACTAAGCACACTTGTATGGTGAAGGGCAGCTTATGTTACTGGATTGGGCTAAACTTGATGTAAAGAACAGTGTGTACTTTTTTCGGTTATTTTTTAAATCAGTCAGGTTTATTGGAACCAAAGATTAAACAAAACATATTAAAGACACATGTTGCATTTTTGCAAGTTGGAGCAGTCAAAATAAATAAATCACTGTCTTGCCTGACACCCATTGCAGATTAGCTCCTTATGCTCTGCTGCTGTCTTGGTCTAAATATAGACTCTCTCATCTGTAGTCCAGACCACCTTTAAGCTCATGGGGGTCAGATTAATGTGGCCAAATCCGAAACACCAACCTTGACCTGTACAACTACTATATAATGTGATGTAATAGTCCTACAACAAATAATACTAATATAATGTGTGACATTGAACTCTCTCTTCATTTGCTTTAAGTTAAGATCACTTGCTGTGTCGAAAGTTAAGATCAAACCCTTTACCTGGGTTGGTATTATCTTACAACTGTGTAATATACATGACAAATCCAACTCCTAATTCGTTATGACATTTTCAATGAATCAATCAATAAATACGGATCAGTTCCCAAAGCAGATGTCCTACCTGATGTTCAGTGATGCCGAATGAAAAACAGTATCGAAACAAATATATTTAACCTGTCATGTGCACATTTTACCAGTTATATTACATGTCTGAGAAGGTAAAGTCTTAAAAGTGGTTGTTTTTTGCACAGGGTGCGGTGTGACCTTCTCGCTTGAAACTGCAGCACCAGCGGAGACCAACGCCGCCAGCTGGCCCGGGTGCAAAGCTTAGGTAACCTGCTCTCAGATGCAGGTAAGATGACAGTCTGTGGGATCAGACCGACACAACACCACCTCCTCTTCTGATGTAGCTGCTGCATGTTAAATGACAAAAACATTAGCATTTAAGCTCTGACACCGGCTGCTATGTTTAGCTATCTGCTGCTTTTACGCGTTAACTACGCTGGTTTAAACGCAAGCACTGCGGATATAAGCAGCTCCGGGACTTGTTTCGTGAAGCAGTAGGTGAAATGATAAATTTTTTTTACTTTCCTGAGTCCCTGGATGATGGAAAGGAAGAGTCGAGGCTCCGTTTCGCCGCCGACGGTTGTTGTGAAACGTGAAAAAGTCGCGTGGCCGTGGAGGAGGCTCTCTGCGCGCTGATTGGCTCACAGCCCGAGCCTGCCAAAATAAAACCCGTCAAAACTGTTAAAACCTTCAAAATAAAATGTGCGTTTACTAATGTTTATCACGATCCAGCATATACGTATATTATGTATATATCAAATATAATATATAACAAAAAATATAGATATATAAACTATGATAAAAATAAAGATATAACACAATACAAATATAATATAATTTAGACAGATGTTCAGAAGTGTTAAAACAGAGGTACAATAAATACGTTTAAATACATATATTTAAACGGAGATGCAATAATAAACTAAAATAATAAAAACAGGTAAAAATATCTCGATGTTCTGAAAAAATAGAGTCAAAAGTACAATATTTGCCTCTGAAATGTACCTCAAAAGTGTACTTGGGTAAATGTACTAAATTAAAATTACTAAATTACTTTCCACCTCTTGCTCGTATTTCCTGTGTGTATGTTTTTTAATGGGGAAACAGCGCCCCTCTGTTGTAGCGTGTTATGAACGTGTCCTAGTCTATGTGGACAAAAGTGGTATTGCAGCCTCACTGAAGCACACCTGGGTGAAGGTGGCGCACCTTGAAATACCTGTCGAAGAGTCAAACAAGATGTCGTAGTGTCGACGCCGCACCTCTGTTAAATCATCTCTGGATAAAAAAAATTTAAAAGTCCGTGAACTGTGAAGGCAGCCAGACTTAACAATCTTTAAAGAAACTGTGAACGTTTAGCAGCATTGTTTAAAAAAAAAAAAGCAACAAGAGAGGAGAAGAGAGGAGAGAGGAAATTATAAGAGCAGTGGGGCATCACAAGACAGGGATACTTCACAAACTTCATCAACATGAATGAAAGGTAAGTCAGAAACACCTATCTGTCTCTTTGCCGGCTGCTTTACGTCTCTCTGGCAGCGTGTGTTCATTTACCTCCCTGCTGTGTTTCTGTTAAGGCTTTATTGTGTGTTTTGCTGAAGTTGTGCTGCATTGTTGGATCTGCTGCGTGTTGTGCTTTTGCAAAAGCTGGAATAAGTTCAGTCATCTGTGGCTGTGTGTAGAGATAAGGCAGTGCAAGTCGTGGATTTGGTCCATGCAACCATTAGTTTTGATGTGAACAGACACTTTTGATGAATCTTTGTCGTTTTCAGTATCTATTTGTGCCTGTATCCATATATAAGATGTGTTTATATTTTTATATATGTAGTCCATCTACAAAATGTGCCCTTGCTCTTATTATTATCCATAAATCTACTGTTTAACAGGGGCCTACAGTTCAGGCCCATAAAGCAGAACTTGCTTGGTGGAAAAAGCTTTTATCTTACTCTTTAGCAGGACTGTCTCACTTGGGTTTTGGACCTCTACTAACATATTTAAAGTAGCCCTTGAAATCAAACAGCTGGCCCCAGTTTGGCCCCCTGTGTGTGTGAAAAGAAAGGAGGCACTAAATGCTGAATTAATTGTATGCAAACCGATGCATGCTTGTGATTTAAGTGAGGAGTTCCCACAAGAATAAATTAAGTGACCATCCAAGTTGTTGTGAACGTTTGCTAGAATAATGACAGGTGTGATTAAATTAGTGGAGATGTGTTCATGCAAACCCCATAAAATTAATGGAACAAATTTCCCTCCTGTAATTAAGATGAAATTGGGTGTCAGTTATAAACTTACCCCTGCTAATTGTGTACGAGTGATTTATTCTCTGTTGCACGCAGGAAGATTAATCTGTGTCTTGCATCGCTGACTGAGTGGTGGACAAGTGTGTACACTTTTGTGCGCGCTCACACACACACACACACACACACACACACACACTCTCACACACTCTCACACATACACATACACATACATATACACACTCTGTCGGTAAGAAAAAATGCAAACATCCACGCATGCATGCTCTTTGAAATTAATGTTAAGCTTTAGTCTTGCTTGTCTCTCAGTAGAAGAGCCTCCAATACACCAGAACAATTAATTATTTTTATGATTTAACAGTTTTGTCCACATTTACGTTTTCTTCTGACTATAATATCGCATCACTTGCTGTGTCTGATTATCAGTTGTTTTATTTGATTAACAAAGTAACAAATTGCTGGCAGTCCTGTTTTTGAAAGGTTTAATATATATGCAAATAATTGACCGATTAAAATACAAATGTCTTAAAATATCAACAGCTTTAATGAGATCACATAAGCTAAATAAATATCTTTTTATCTTTTAAATTCAGTCAGTTTCAAAAGTAAATCTTGTTGAGGAATCAAGTACACTACAGTTGTGAACATTTGTATATCTCATCGTAAACTGGGATTAAAATGTCATTAAATGGAACTTAAATCTTAAGTGGCAGAATTCAAACATTGATTCTTTAAAAACCATAATCCATACAGGAAGGTAGACACAATATTTGGCTTTTCTGTGTTGTGTATATTCTAATGCACATGTTTTCCAAAGGCCACCAGGTGGCACTAGATACCAAGAAATCCGAGAAATAAAGCAGCTTCCATCTCTTTTATCCAGCTTGCTGGTCCAGCAAATGCAAAACCCCTTTTTTATAAAACTGCTTGCTGTACACCTCTTTCATTTCTTTTTTTCCCCTGTCACTTCTAACAGCTGGCACGATAATCAAAAAATCCAGTTATTACATGTACAGCTAATGATATGATTTGTGTGTGAATTTAAAGTGGCATTTTCAACGTTTTAATGCATTTGTGTGATCCTTGTAGTCACTGTACATGAACTTAAAAGTGCATGTAAAACAACATGTTTTTATTTAGGCACTAAATTCAGTAGGATTTATCCACCCTGTCCACCTCCACCGAGCTTTTGGATGTGAACCAATTTTTCTTGTGGATTCACTTCTAACCATGCAGACTGGGCCACAATAGATGATGCATGTCTTATTGTTCATTTGCTTAAACAGCCTCCAGTGTTTTTTTTTTTCTTCCCATTTTGGAGGTCTGCCAAATATCTGAATATGTATACATAAATTCCAGGCTTGTTTTGCTCATTGTCGCCTGTGTGTGAGCTGGAAATAATGGGCTGCTTTTTCTTACTGTGGCAGACTTGGCTCTCCACATGAAAAAGAAGATATTCTTTGTTTAATGTGGAAACGCTGAGTGGAAATAATTATTGTTTACATGCACACACATGAATGTAATTACTAGTACCTCCTGGCTGAAATAAAAGATTTTACACCTAGAAAAACACAATGAAGTGAAGCCTTATAGTATTATGTCAAAACAATACAATTTACAGTAGATTATTAACACCCTTACAATGTAGCACAGTTGTTTTAACTTCTGGTGGCCACAGAGGTCTTACTGATCACACACAGTCTGTGTGAATCATGCAGTGTATTCACTCTTTGAAGCTGCGTTATTTAACTACTGCTGCTGTGTGGGCACCTAGTTTCAGGGCAAACATTTGAGCAAATGCATTGTAACCTTTCAGCAAACAGTACCTGTGTCCAAATCTCATTTAATACAAACTCTTGTCAAGGCTACTAATTTCTTGTTTCTCGTAAAAGGTTTTACTGAGGTAAAAAGTTGCAGTATTAGTGTAAGGATACTCAAACACATACAAAAATTAGTATTAAAAGTACTTATTATGCAAAATGGCCCCACACAGTATCCTTTTTATTAGAATATTATGATGCAAGAAGACGTAAGCAGCATTTCTTATGTATGTTCTCACTATGGAGTTTGATCATCTAATTTATTTATTTATATCCTTAATTTATATTTCTGCAACAATATCAACAGTAACAGCAGCAGTAACAGTAACAATACATCATACTTTGTCAAATAATAAAATCTATATCTGAAAAGCAGCTATAGTTGGAAAACAAAAGTAGTAAAAAATGCAGTATTTTCTTTTCTTAAGTGCAGTGAAGCCTAATAAGGAAAAATACATGTAAAATAATTCCCACTTGTCTGAAATGAATGGAGTTGTTTTCCTCAGACTCTCAACCCCCACTATAGTCGACACTATTTGGCTTAAATATAAACACAGTGTTGACGGATTGAAATGAGCAAAATAAAAGCCTCTCAGAATGAAAACATCTCTATTAATTTAGAGCTGTCTTTTCATTTCGCCTCCGCCTCGTTTAGCCGCCCTGCAAATGATTATAACTCAACATAAACCACACACACATACACACATAATATCTTATTCACAAACACATATTTCAATAATAAAGTAATAAATGTGGAGCTTTCCTGCGAATAAAACCTCACAGAAAACAAAGAATCAGTGCTCATGTTGTACGTGAATGAGCTCAACCTCGGTGTCGTGCCAGCATTTAGTCAGTGCTCATCTAATTCGCCATCATGACTCTTGGCCTCTAATGGGATCCTATTTACTGCCATTGGGGAATTGAGGCTACATACAGTGGGTGAGGGGTTAATTATAAACGACTGAAGGGGTCAGAGGTGTGTGTGTGTGAGCGCGTGGGTGTGTGTTGATCACATGTGGTCATGAGAGGGCTGGACCTTTCGGTAATAGGGGGTGGATTTAAACAAGGCTCCTCGGGAGAAGATTTATCCGTGGGCTGTGACACGGGGACAAATAGTGCTGATAGGTGAAGGCCTCTCGCTGCACAGTCCAGTCTGGATGACAAATGACTTGTGTGTGCGCGCGCGCGTGTGTGTGTGTGTGTGTGTGTGTTGCGGGGGGAAATGGGATGCCAGACCGTATTCACTTATCACAGAGTCGGGCCCTTCCTTGAATCCGCTCTTGACATCCAGCGGGGACCCTCTCTTGTTTTGTCCCTGCCTCTCTCTTCCCTCCTATCTATCTCTCCCCCTCTTTAATACTCACCTCCACCTCCCCCCACCCCCACCCCTCACCTCCTCTCCTCTCACGCTCTCAGCAGTATCTCCCCAGCCTCTCAGCTTCCCATATTACACTGCCAGATAAGAGAGGAGAAGGCCCCGACTGACAGGAACCCCAAATTAATTTACAAGCAATGATGCCGTTCCTGGGCTGATAGAACAGTCTTTATACAATATGAAGGGATAGGGAGTGACGCCTCGGAGGCTCCGCTGGGGAGGGAGAGCGACTGTGCTATCTCTGTAATTATAAGGAGAGACCTTGATCCTTCTCCATCTCTTTCTGCCCCCCCCAACCCCCCCACAACCCACCACTTTCTTTTTTTCCCTCAATAAATGTTGTAAAGAGAACCCCGGAGACAAATCCAGGCGCTCTGCTGTGGATGTAGGCAATGAAGAAATCAGTTTGGCTTCTCCCTCAGTTTTTTCCCTTCGCATACCTTGCACAATTTGATCGCACATTACGTACTGTACTCTGAAAGCTTCAGAAGACAATTGTGCCACAGTTGTTCCTTCCTCCTCAGTCTCCCACCGCTGTCGCTTTCAACACTTATTGCACGATTTGCCACAGTGCTACGGCCTAATAGGCTTACCGCGCCATAGAATCTAAAGAAATGTAAGTGGATTAAGGAAATCAGTTTTCCAGTTTATATAGCATTCATCAGCCACTGCCAACAGTTGATGTCGGACCAAAGCTTCCACCATGGGAGCTGTTACGCCCCGACTTTTTGGCGCGCGCCTCAAGGTTGCCGACAATCGCTCCAAAAAGAGGGAATAATAAAGGAAGCCTGGACCTGAGCCGGTGCTCATGCTCGAGGTCCTCGAGGCTGCACCCTCGCTGTCGCTCGCTGAATGGATGGCTAGCAGAGAGTCACACACAGGAGCCGTCTCGGGCCGCGCCAACCAGACGGCCTTTAGCACAATCGTCATCGCTGTAGCTGTAATTTACTGTCGTGCGAGTGTGATTTCGAGTCACTGTTTGGAAGGAGACACAGAAGCTGCTTCTGGTAAATGATACTTCCGTTTTTCATTTCAGTGTCTTTTTGACCAAATACAACACTTTGGAGTTAAACTGTGGACTAAAGCGTATAGCCAGACCGATACTTGATTTTTAAAGCCAACATTTTGGCATTGATTTTTAAATCACTTTCAAATCAAGTCATATTCTCAGTGAGACGTTTTTTTGTTCTCTGCTGTGTAATGGTGACATTATTTGGCATTTCTGCACTGCAGTTTTCAAAACAGAAACTTTGGGACTTTGGGAGTTGTCAGTCTTGACTTGGGATTTCACTCTCTTGCAGTCTGCGCTCACAACCCTGGCTATGTTTTTTTTTTTTTTTTTTCGTGTCCCATCTGCTTTTGTGCCTCAGAGTGAGTGAATTTCCACATTCTGCTCATTCTCTGTGACAAGCAACCGGCACGAAGTAGCTGCCTTTTACAAATTCAACAGCAGGTTTAGGTTAGGGTTAGCAAACACTGAGAACTTTGAATTTGAACAAAATATTACAAATTAAATTTTCAACTGAAGAACTAACTGAAGTAAATAAATAAAAAATGACAGCAGCTGTTAAATGAACAGAAATTTGCAGAAATCAATTGCAGCAAACAGCACTTACACTTTTGTTCCAGTGTTTCAGCACACTCACACTGACATCATTACGATATATTAATTAAAGGTTTAAAATAAGTCAACGGTTTGAAGGCCAGAATCTGGTTGAAGAAGTGGTTCCCGAGCATCAAGACCACTGATAGAAATATTACAGTCACATGTGAGTGGGTGTCCTTCCAAAAGCACCGGAATGGATTCGTTCACATAGTTTGGAGGCTAAATGCTTTGTGAGCTGTGAAATGGGTAATTTGTTGAAGCCAGTGTTTTGGGGGCAGCTGCACGCAGTTACACAGTCCTGCCATGATGGCAGTCCAGCAATCCGACACAGATGAAACCGATTTAGGTCCAGTTAACACGTTAATGTTGGATTCCCAGCATTATCGGCTCCGACTCTCTCTGGGTCAAAATGTAATGATGGTTAATTCAGAAGAGGGCGATGGCTGCCTGCGACATGCTGCCACGCTGGAGGAGCGACAAGTATGAAACCTCCTCTTCTTTTTGACAGATGAACACTTTATAATCTCGGTCTTCTTTCTGTGTATTTATCCTTTTTTATGTAGGAAGCTGCAACACTTTTTGCTTTTTAGATTTGTGCAAACGTTTCATGTTCAACATGCGAGGAGGTGCGTCTTTTGTTTTGTTATTCCTGGAAAAGATACCAGAGCTGAAACAGTTAATCGATTTGTTGATAAGCAGAAATGAATCTGCGACCATTTTGATAATCGATTCATTGCTTATACCATCCTTGAAGGCAAAATGCCAAAAATTCACTTCCTGCTGCTCTTTAGATGTGAATATTTGCTGGTTTTCTTAAACCTTTGTGACTTTCAGTTTCACGGTTTGCATGCACGCAATAAGTGCTTTTCTAGCTTTTTAACCTCCAAAATCTAGTCCAAATAGATTTGACTTTATAGAAGGGAGCAATTGCACAAACACATGATCTTTTAGTACCACAAAATACTAAAATAAAGGAAAAAAATGCCCAGACTGTAGGTGTCAGATCTGTCGACTACAATCTGTGGATCCATAACCCCTCACAGAAAGCATGGCTCGAGCTTCTGTTGGCAAAGAAGCAAACTTTGCCTGGTAACAGTTGCAGGACGAGATCACGGCGCTAACGTAGCTGCCACGGAGCCGCGCGGCAGCCAGATTGTGCTTATGTGCTGCTCCGCTCCTCGCAGAGAGAGAGAAGTGTAAATCCAAAGCTGAAAACTCCATTAGGCCGAGTCAGTCATGCATCCGTGTGCTCCAGTGCCAGACAGCTCTGTAAATCAGCTTCCCTTTTTCTAGCTCCACTGAAGAAAACAATATGGGTAGTGTCTGGGTACTGAGCATCGGGCCCTTGGGTTACACACACACACACACACACACACACACACACACACCCTAGGGGCCTGGCTGCTACAGAGTGAGACCAAATGCTCTGATCCAGGTTGAACTAACCACTGACATGTGCACCTGTCAGACATGGGCCGCTGAAGGTGTGTGTGTGTGTGCATTTCTATGTACATGCAGTATCGTGTGAGTGTGTGTGTGTTGATATGCAAGTCTTTCATACCCCAAAAATGTATTGAGTTTGAGACAGTATGTTCAAATAAATAGATCTATTAGTCTTTTTCCATTTACATTGTGATATTATATATATTTATTGTAATTTAGTTTGTTCTTAAGCATTTTATTCTTATTTCTTTGTACAATCAAAACAACATTTGGCTTGTTCACACACACTGGCAATAATCTGATGACTGATTGACTGCCAGTGTGAGCAAATATTTCACAGCTTGTCACAAAATGACTTCTAAAATTTTTTTCTAAATTTTTCTCTCCCTCCCTCTCTCTCTCTCTTTCTCTGTCTCAGACACACACAAACACACACACACGCACACACACATGCAAATACACAGACTGTAAAGTAAACGGATTTGGAGTGTGTCCGCCCGTCCTAATCTGTTGGCCAGTAAAGGCTGACTGAGGCCTAGCAGGTGCTAGACACTTGTCTGTGGAATGTGGAGGGCCAGACCTCAGACCTCCCACCAGGACTGAGCTTCCTCTGTGCTGCAAGTGTGTGTGTATGTGTGCTTCATGTGGAGGGTGCGTGGGTGGCGGTCACCACCTGCTCTCGACCTAATTTCAGTTTTTTTTTTTTTCTCAGGACCAAAACATTGCATTGCACTGTGCAGAGTCTGAATCTAAATTATGATGGATAGAATTGCAAAATTGGAATGAACCGTGTCTCCGTTTAAATCCGGCAAATATTTTCTTTTTTGATAGTGATACATTAAATTATATTTAATTCAATACATTCATGCTGAAATATGTTTTATAAATATTTTGAAATCGTCTGTTGCCTCCACTGAATGTTTTTGTCTCATATGATTTTCCTATAACTAGAGTGAATACTAGAAACATGAAACTGCAATAAAATAGTACAATAAATAAATTATTTTGCACAAGATAATACATAATATTTTATTTACTCTATTCTATAGTATATTTTTTCACTAGAGTAAAATGAAAAATATTTTCCTGTTCCCATAATTTTGCTCAGTGCACATGTGCAGAAAGTGACTGGGATATTTATTTTTTATAAAAAGATGGCAAAATCCAAAAGTACCCATAATACCTCAGCTCAGCCTGCAACGGCTTCGTACATACCAGGGTCAGATGAACCTGCTCTTGACCCCTTGTTGACCCCTCTCATTTAAGTATCATCAGGCCAGCTGGAAGACTGCTGAGTGTCGGATAATTTGCGGTACGTCATTTCTTTACTAAAGCACTTGGTTGTTGCATCATGTAACATCATGTCAGCTGACATGTTTTCTGTTTTCCTCACGCATATGATTATGGCGCCTCTTCGCGAGTATGCAAACGTTTGATTGATAACGTGTTTGGTTTGTAGCGGAGGCTGCGTGGGTCATTATACTGTGTCTTGATGTGCGTGAGGCTCACACCACAGTGAGCTAATCGCAGACCTCTCTCTTGTAGCTCTGCATAAAAAAAGAAAAAATTAATTCAGGCTTATCAGCGTAGCAACATGCAGCCTTAAATGAATGTGAATCAGCAGAAAAGGCATCCTGCGCTCTGTCTCCACTGTCTTTAATGTAGATTAATGCTACCTGCCTGCGTTTGCTGCCTCTGTGGACAGCAATTAAGAGCAATAATCACCTTTTCATGGTCTGCTCTCTTAGTAGGTCATTCCCCTCCAACTCAGTGCCTCCCCCCACCGCTCCACCCCCACAGTGCCACTACGGCCACCAAATACCAGATAATGAGCAAAGTTTGGAGGGTGTTGATTGTTATTGTGCTCCGTATTTATGTGGGCGTTGCTGTTATTCTAACCACTGTAAAATCATGAGTCAGTGCTTTAAATAGCATGAAGAATATTCATAAGAGGATCCAGCCTGTGCTTTGGCCAGGATGTGTGAGGCGTTTCACATAGAGGCAGTTCAACCAGAATTCAATGAAGGCTTGAACCGCTGATTTATTTCTCTTCCTCTACTTCTCTCTTTTTTCCCCTTTTTTCCTTCCTCTCTCATTTTTCCCCGTGTCAGAATGACTGATGATGGCCAGCAGAACCGGGTGTCCGGCATTATACCTCCTACAAATGGCTGCGGCCTGCTCGGCCAGGCCTTGGACCAGACAGAAATCAATATTTCACCATTTAAAATCTATCAAAAGAGGATTTTTGAGAGCGCTACAGCTGCCTGCATTCCCTTCCACCCACCACCAACCTCCCTCCCCACCCCTCACCGTCCCCCCCCTCCACCCTGCCATGCCACAAACACTGAATCAGACACTTTGTAGTTACAACTAGTAATCAATAAGCCAGCACCTTCACAGATCTTAACCGCGGTCGCCTCAGAGCGGTGATGGATGGCGGAGAAGGCCGCGATTCATTTTGTCAGGCCATTACGCCGGCAAATTCTGTCCACTTCATCCTGCAGACGATCATTTTTCACACTTCATAAGAAGCAGGAACGGGCTGCGATGGAGGAGAGGGAGAGGAAGGGACAGAGAGAGAGAGAGAGAGAGAGAGAGAGAGAGAGAGAGAGAGGAGGCAGATGAAGAAGAAGGGACGAGAGGCAGACAAAGAGAAGGCAGACAGAGGAAGAGAGTTAACCAAATAGGGATGAAATTAAGAATATGGTGGGGGATATAGAGAGGAAAGAGGGAGGAGGAAACAAGAGAGTGATGACAGACTGTATGAGAAAGGAAGAAGAAAAGGAAGGAAGAAGCAGAGATGTAAACCAGACCGAGTGGCTCCCGTAGCCATTTTCTGTTAAAGTGGGACACGCTGTGAGATGTAAAATCACTAAAACCTCAGTGTTAGTTTCATTTTCATGAAAGATCACATCAGCCTCCAAGCAAACAACCTTTTCAGATTTAAAACCTCTCAGAACTGTGTGGAATAAAAGCCACGAGAGCAGCTAAACAAAAGTATGTTTGTTAGTCTAAAACAAGACAACAGGGAGCTCCAGTGTGTTTAGGCTGTGTGTGTAACCAAATCAGTCAGGGGAGAAATTGATTTTTTTTTTCTCCCCCCCCCCTTCACTGAAAGCATTTTATCGCTATAAAGCACACAAGGGCAAAGTAACCATGAACAAGTCCCACTAGTCAAACGTATTATGTTTACAAAACAGCAAAGTGGTAAATTAGCCGAGCAAAAAAGCACCGCGCACTTCCACACGTTAAAATATCGTTCTATTATTTTGCTTTGTGTTCAGTAATGACACCCATGGAGCACTTTGTGTAAAATATTGCAGTGCCAGCAGAAATTAAGTGGACCTAAATTGAGAAGAGAAAATCCCTCCTTCTTTGCTCTCCTTCTCCTTCTGTCATTTGCATTAATACATCTCTCCCTCCCTTCTCCCACCTTTCCCGTCCTCCCTCCCTCCCTCTCTTGGCGCGGCTCCCCGAGACCCACGGTGTTCTTGTTGGATCGGTCTTGCCTCGGAAAACAAGTGACAGCTGCTGTGTGTGTGCGTGTGTTCGTGCGGCCCGTTCGCCGCGGTCTCGCCCCATATGTTGGCCCTCACCTGCTGGCGGGCGAGGATTATGAGCTACAAGCCCTTATTAAAACTGGATTTGTTTACCCTCCTGCTTGCAAGCGGGGACAACAAAAACAGTATGACCCGTCCGTCGCTGGGCCACCGCCCGGCCGTGAGAAAAGCCTCGGTGAGCCCTGCCAGCCGGGGGGAGAAATTTTAGTACAAACGCACAAAGGTGAAGCTCATTTGTAAACGTTGGTAGAGCTGAGACGATGAGTCCACACAAAATTAATCACTTTAAAATAATTGTTTAATTTTTCCAAGCGTAAATGTCAAAAAGTTCCTGCTTCCAGCTAGAG
Organism: Amniataba percoides; assembly: GCA_037176925.1. NCBI lineage: Eukaryota > Metazoa > Chordata > Actinopteri > Centrarchiformes > Terapontidae > Amniataba > Amniataba percoides. Next base: position 5,141,495 of record JBAJHX010000011.1, on the reverse strand, counting down.
ATGCTGCTTTTCATTTTTCTCAAATATTAACCCACATAATGTATCTTTAGGTCGATAAGACAAGCAGGTTAAAGCAATTTTCTGCTTTTTCATGATCTCAGATGAATCCTTGATGAAAATATTCATCATTTGTATCCCTACAGTGAGTTAAGGGGCAGCTTACATGCAAAGGTTTCAGGTGCAGTCCTGAATGTGTATTGTAAGCAGGAAGGCCTGAAGGTCTCACCAACCAAACAGCAATGATGGTACAAAATAAAGAAGCAACGTTACCCATTTGAATTACTTAAAGGCTGAAAGTGCATGTTGCGAAAATGAATTAAAGCACCATCAAGACTGAAATATCTGCAGGTTTTCATTCCAACCAGTCACATCAGTGTCTAACATTATTGCTCTTGAACCCAATTATTTTAATAAGAGTCTTAGATATGGATGCAGTCTTTTATTACGCTGTATGAAATGTTGTATCTCAACATCAGTATGTATGTTGTGATGTAGTAAGGAAATGTCAGGAAATATCCTTTAAAAAACAGTTTATGGAATAAATCATCAGTCAAAATGTTTCTGACTTCACATGAAATATCAGACAAATCAATGTGTTTCATTCACGTTAAAAATCACACAGAGGTTCATTATTGCCATTAGTCCTCTTCATTGATTTGCTGCATTGCCCACAATGCACCAATACACTCAGAAATATTGAAGGGCGGGACACCATATAAAAGGGATGACAAAATTCCTGACAGGAGACAAATGTGTATCATCTCATGGTATTTAATGCAAGATAATAGACCAACACATATGAAGGTAGCACAGTGTATTCATCCATTCATTTCTCTTTGCATGTTTCCCTCCTCCACCACCTCTTTTCCCCCGTCTCCAGATTTTATTAAAGTATCATCAGCAGATAAAATAATAATGTTGGCTTACAACTCAGCAAGCTTTCTGTTTCTTTTCTTTTGTCCTGTCTGGGCCCTGACAAGGACAACAACGTATTTCTAGCTTGTCTTCTCACTTTTCTTGTCATATTTTGCGTCTCTTGTCTCCCAATCTACATCTCTCAATCTCATTTCTCTCTACTGCTCTTTTCTCCAATATTGTCCATCTGTCCCTCTCTTTTTTCTCTTTTTCTTCTCTGCCCTTTTTTGCCATCTCACCTTTTTTTGTTTCTTTTCTTTATAATCTCCCTCTTTTATTTCTTCATTCTTCTCCTACTTTCTGTCTCTTTGTTTTTCCTTCTTCCTTTTTTCCGTCTTTCTCTCTCTCCTTTCTCTTGGCCTCAGTTACCTCTTTCTTTTCCTCCCCAGCACCTCTCTGTTTGCCCTCTCCCATCATGATAATGGTGTTCCTTTAATAGGAAGCCATCAGTCACAATAAAAGTTGAAGCCTGAGAGTCTCCTCCTCTCTGCCACCAGTTAAAATCCACGTTAATCGTGGAGACTCCCATGGACTCTCTCTCTTCACACACACACACACACACACACACACACACACACATGCAGTACATACATATACACACACCCTCAGCACCCACACAGAATGACTGCAAAGTCAGCATCTTTTTTTCATTTTTTTTTTTTTTCATGGAAATTAATGGGGAGTGTGACGAGATATGAGGTCAAGACAGGGAGGGGAATACAGGGGAAGGAAATGAGAGGAATGACAAAAGAATAAAAGTGGGGTAATGGGCAGAGTGAAACACAGAAGGAAAGATGAGAGATTGAGAGCCAGAGAGAAAGACTGGGAGATAAGGAGGAGGAGAGAGAAAGAAATGAGAGAATGGAGAATAAATGGGAAAGTACGGCAGGAGAGATGGAGCGCAAGGCGCAGAAAGGTGGAGAGGCAAAGTCAGCATCTGTCATGGAAATTAATGGGTAATGTGACAAGTTGTGGTGTCGAGACAAGAGAGGGCGGGAGGGAAGGGAAGACGGAGGTGTAGTTAGAGAGCCCGCTGCCTCGTTGTTTCCCAGAGTACACAGAGGCGACAGAAGGGAAGTGGCTGATTTGCTTCTGATTATGTTACTATGCCGAATGCGCTCCTCTGCCGGCTCCACCCGACAGCGTCACACTTCGGCATGTCACCGTCCGGTTAACAATCCTATTTGTGTGTGTGTGTTTCCTTTTGCACCAGTAAGGGTTAATGGTGGCAGGTGATTTAGGCAAAGCTTTTCATGCATATGTTGAACTACACATTGGTCGGAAACATAGAAACAAAACTAAGCTTCATTGCTGCTTTACAGTACAGAATATACTTTTAAGGATGTGGAGACAAGTCTGCTTTCAGTCATGTCTGTCAGCTTACGAATGTGTATACCCTTGTGGAAATCTAATAATCTGTGTGGTTGTTGGCCTCGTGTGACTGGATAAAAGATATTACTGTGTTACAGGCTTGTCTTGTTACTGTCCATCACAGCTGTATCAGCTGGTCAGCTTTTTTGCCAGAATTACCAGAAGGGGGCACAAAACTACTGGTTTAGAGTCACTGCAGGCCAAACACAGGAGCTGCAGGCCTCCACCTCTGGCTTCAATGTTTTATAAGCATTATAAGTCTGGTTTGGTAACATTTCTATTTAAATGGAAGGTTTTTATTTGCGTTATTTTGGCTCTTTTTTTATGTTATTTAATAGTCATCATTTAAAGAGATAAAAAAAAAACAACAAGCACAGAGAACATAAAATAACAGGCCATTTAATACAAGATAAGTTTATATGTGTAGCATATTTCAACAGCAAGGCAATTCAAAATGTTTTACGTAAGACCTGAAAATATTAAGACAAAATATTAAAGAAACTGCAGTCAGTATAAAAAGGAGAGTTAAAAAAGTGACTAATAAAATATTAAATTACACACTAGACACCATGAGTTCATCTTGCTAAAAATCTGTGGGGCAATTCATAGCAAAAATGAATACAGTAAATGATTATTAAAAACTATCCGTGTTTTTGAAACAGTATTAAACCTCCACATGTATGACTGCAGGTGTGTTTAAGATTCGCACAAAAATGTTGGAAAACTCAATTCATTGATTAATTATACCCAACTTTAAAGTTATTCTAAAAATCACAAAGTCCAACCAAGGCAATGAAGCATTAATAAATGAGAAATCAGGCACAGGTTAAGTAGCTCAGAGGCAGGGACAAAAGCCAATTTCCTTTCTGCTTGTCACCTTTTGTGCCAAAGCGCATTGGAGGATTGAACCTGTCAATCAAGACTCAAACCAGCATGTTGCCGCTGCAACAAGACAATGACAAACCCCCTTTTTAGGCTTAACCCTTTGAAGGGGCTTTTAATGGCATTTTAGTGAAACAAAAGCTGACACTGCCCATGTAAAAAAAACAACACACCTTGTCATACAGTGATATATGTACAACACATGAAATCATATAAGTTTGTGACCTCTTGAAAATATTTATTAGATTATCCTCATTTGTGCACACAGTTACTTACTAGAAGTTGTTTTTGAAAGTCTTGAAAATCCCCTTTAATTTGTGGCTTTAGAAAAAAACAAATTAAGACCATAACAAGCTTTTGAAAATGCATCAATGACATTAATGAACTAAAATAAAAACGTTGCAAGATTCCTCAGCTCTGTCAGTTTTTATGAGAAGTTTTTATGTACTGCATGTGTGGATTCATTGTTGTACATTTACATTCTTTTTTATTTGAAACAGTCCTTCAATCCAGTTAATATAACATTAAAGAGCATATACTGTACATGTGGGGAATAAAAGTCATTTATCACATTTAGGTGAAAGAGGGGGAGGACGGAGAGAAAAAGAGGGTACTGGGTGCTAAAGCACAGATTGAAAAAACTTCCCTCGGCCGGCCAAGCATCACAGACATCAAAGTGAAGACATTGTTTGGGAGGAACAATGGCTGCCGTCACAGTCCAGGAGTTTGTGTGTTGTTGCGTGTTTGCGCTCCCAGAATCCCCCTCTGACGGCAAAATCACTGGATTATCAAACCAGCAGATGCAAACCGCAGAGAACAATATCATCGGCAGCCCTCAGAGGGGAATCCTCAGAGGCCCGTCTGTAAGAGACGCACAGATAACATCAAACAAAGAAAGTAGGTACTTCTGCTCAAACCCAGGAAACTCCACACTTCTTCGCTTTGATTCATAGGTATTTTCTTAACGCATAATTTAATAAGCCAGATTTATAGTCATGAGGAGATTACTTAGTCATGAGTAAGTATTACAAGTAGTAATACTTTACTTTTAACGTGGATTTTCTCTTTGAGAAGTAAGTGGTATAACAACATCGTAAAAATGTGTTCACATTAGATTATGGCTGTAAATTTTAACTCCTTGATTGTAATTTTGCACTGCGTTGCTACAGAAATACAGCAGTGAAATCTGACTTTACACCAACTATTTTATCACCAATAACTAGAAACATTTAATATGTAAAAACGTGTGAAGCGGTGTGTGAAGACATGTTGTAGTTTTTGCATACTTTCTGTGTCTTGTGCAAAGCTCAAATCAAACACTGCACGAAAAAAATGTCTCATGAACAAAATGTGTGATATAACTGGAATTATAAGCATTTCCATAGTCCATTTTCCAGTGGGAGTTAAACACACCCTGACAGAGATGGCACAATACTTTAGTTTGCATTTTCATGTTTTGTTTGGTTTTTGGCTTTGTGATCTAGATATAGCCTAATTGAATGATTCTTTCCATTTATACAAGGAAAAATGTTTTATTTGACTTGTCTTTAACAAAGGTTAAAATGAATCCCAAAGAATTTTGAGGAAACAACCTCAGGCCAAGCTCGCGTATACTCTGGGATAGACTGTCCAGGTCAGCTGGGAGCATATGGAAATGCCATCAAACTGTGATTTGCTGTGTCGACATCCCTATAACCTCTGGGATGCTTCAGCCATGGAGGTCCAGGCTGCCATGCCTTCCCCGACACTTCAAACCACAGACAGACTGGTGGGGATAATGCAAAACATAGAGCCCGACTGGATTATGGAGAGACAGACAGAGAGGGCAAGAGAGAGAGACAAATAGAGAAACAAGGGATAAAAGGAGAAGTATAGTTTGTGGACATTTTCAGTTTTTTTAAGCAATCGTGTAATTACAATTATTTTCGAGACTGCTGTGATTTTTTTTTTTAAATAGTCTGGTTAAGAGACAGAAATCCTTGGAGGAAGTCCACCTGGGCTTCTGCTGGCCAAACACAAAATCAATACAGATCAGAGTGGCTGGACACACACTTGCACACATACAGAGGTTCAGTGAATAAAACTAACACTAATCACACCTTATTAGCAGAGGCTCAAGCAAACGCCAACAGAATCGATCTCTGGGTCCGTTAATGGGAGTCATTAGCGTTTTAATGAAGCCAAGGGAAAAAGGTAGATGGAACGAAGAGGCAGCGGGGTGACTAACACAATGGTGAGAAGAAAGATGGCTCTGGGTATAAAGGGAAGGAGAAATGTGGATGGATGATGAAGAAATAAGTGACAGTGAAAGAAATTAGCTCATGACCAGAGTTATTTTAGAGCAGGAAGAAACGTACCACAAGTTTGGCAAGTAACACTTTTATATTACTCGAGTTAAGCACGTCCGTCTTTCTGCACAATCAAACTCTCTGTGTCCTCATGTTTCCTTTTATTAGCTGGCAGCATGTTAGTACGAGCAAACGTGTTGCTGACAGATCAGCAGCTTGTTGAAGGGCACAGCAGAGACGGACTGGCAACAGGCAAATACCAATGTGGTTTTTTTTATTTATTTTTATCTGTATGCTCAGGGTCATCTTCAGTCCACCAAGCATTACAAGTTGGAGAACTTAAGTTCAGCGTTTTTTGTGTCTTGCACACACAAAACACATAATTAGAGTTGCAATGATTTGTCAATTAATTGATTAGTTGTCAACTATTGAATTAATTGCCAATTATTTTGATTAGCAGTTCATTAGTTTGAGTATTTTTTTTAAAGAAAATTCAGTTTTAAGGCTTCTAAAACATGAATAATTTTTGGTTTCTTTAGTCTTCTGTTGAAGTAAATTCGAGATCCTTTCTTTCGCAACAGAAATAATCTCATTCTCAGAAGAGAGATTTAAAATAAGTGGTCAGAATTGGAGAAACGGTCACCGAAATATCCATCCAGTCAGCATCGAGCTCCTACATTTCCCATAATGCAACTCAGTAACATCTTTCATAATTCTGCTCATACTTGATTTCAGTCGAAACAGCATTTCCCCCTAGTACTGTTTATGGAAGTAAAACTCCAATCTGCACAAAAAGGCAGTGAAACAGGCCCGGGGACCTGACTTGCAGAAATGCTGACACATACAAATGCAGTGTATGCCTTTAGCTGACACTCTTATCCAGAGCAATGTAAAATAAGTGCAACAGTAGGAAAGAAAAAAAACTATAGATAACCAAAATCCCAAGCAGCTGTTGTGCACCCAGACAATAGAAGTGACAAACATTTGTCTCCTCCCGAAATGATGGGAAATAAAGAAGAGCTGGGTAAAGAAATATGAGCTGAGGAGCCGTGGTTGCAGTATTTATTTTGTCAGGAGTTTTTTCTCAGCGCTTGTGCCGGAGGAAGAAGATACAGGGGGAGGCAGATGTGATTCGAGAGGTGGGGAGGGTGGCTGTGATTACTCCAGTGTGCCAACAGTGAAGAAAAATGATGTGCATGTAATAGTTTCCTGTCTCCTGCAGTAGCTGATGGGGTGTTTTATGCACGAGTAGTGCCTCTGAAAACACAAACTCAAGACTGGAGGGTTTTCATCCACCGGACAGTAAAACCATTGACTTGTGGAATGTAGTGCGACCAGAGTTCAGTGATAATCTGCTAGTGGTTTAAATTTCTACCCCGTAATGAGTCTTCCTTTACTTTCTTCTGACCAAATACGGTAGAAACTGACTTCTCCATCTGTAATCATTCAGATTTTTACATTTCTTTAAAAATAATCTTTGGTGGGAATGCAAAGAGAAATCATGGATGTAACAAAGCTAATACATTTACTCATGTTTTGTAATTTTACAGGTATTTGCCTTGAAAATCAGTATTTCTGTCCGGTTTGAATCAGGATAGATTATATAATGATGTAGTATATACACTGTTAACTACATTTTACTATAATTTAAGGGTCTGTATTCATAACATTTGAAGGCAGCACTTTTTCTTGTAACAGTATATTTACCTCTGTTTGAATGCAAAAATTGATCTTTATATGCAGACAGCACAGTTTTATACTGCGTTGCTGATTTTGTCCTATTAGCTGTGGATAAATGCTTCTTTAATGCACTTCAAGATTCACATAATAATCCCAAATTAACTACAAAATGAAACATCCATGCTACTTTTCAGATCCAAAGAAGTAGATTACAAAAATGAACCCATTTCTGTTTTAAATAGGTTTATTTATTTTATTCATTAGAGGATCACAGAGTCTAGTTGTGACTTTTACTAATGTATATCTAGTGATACAACAGTTCCTCCAAACCTTTTGTGATCTGACGCCTCCATTGGCAGGACGACATCACTTGTCTCATGTGACAATGCTGTGCTTAAGGTTTGTTCAAGCAGAAAGACAAAATAACAACAGCTTCTTCTTTCGCTAAAGTTCGGAGGCTCCTGTCGTCATGGTTACAACAAAAACACATGGTTGAGGTTAGGGAATAGCCGTGGTCATGGTTAAAAGAAACCAGCGTTGAATGTTGGTTGGAAACGGACAGTGGTCTCTCGAGTTAAAGTCTGACGTTTTGTCGCTTGAATGTGAACAGATGTAATTTTGGGTCTTTTTTCTCGGGAGGACAGTCAGAATATCTGCCAGCGGGATACAGTTTCTCTAACGGAGCTAATATGTATTTAAAAACCCAACTTTGTGGCTAGATCCAAAACCATGATATCACCACAGGCTTATTTTGTTGAGTATGTTGTGGAAATGAACAGAATGGTAACAATCTTGTCTTGCTGGAAGATTTGGGATGATTGAAAGTGAGGTCTGAATAATTAATATGTCTTATTTGGTGTCTGGGACAGTTATTAATGAATTCAACTCCGGGCAATTTGAATAAACTGCACTTATAGTTTCATCACATAAGTTTGATGCTCAACCTCACATGCTTTTTTTTCTTTTTTTTTTCCTTTTTTCTTCTATTCCCCTTCCTTTCTCTTTTCTTCTTTGGCTCCCAATTGCTCATCCTTGGCTTTGACCTTTTCCACATCCAGTGCAATATTTTCTGGAGCCGAATGTCAGCAACCATCAAAAATGACTCCCAAAACGGCATCAATTTCAGCCTTGTTAGGCCTCCACGCTTTCATGTGCGCACACACTCACAGGCACACATACACACACGCGTATGTACTTGCCGGTCGACCAGCAGCAGACAATGTAAACCAATCC
>JBAJHX010000011.1:5093394-5133026 GCA_037176925.1 Amniataba percoides | reverse complement strand
CACACACTCACAGGCACACATACACACACGCGTATGTACTTGCCGGTCGACCAGCAGCAGACAATGTAAACCAATCCCTCCATTGCTGTCAGCGAACAAGTGGCTACCCGCTGGGTGAAAAAAGGGCACGGTGAGAAACGCTCTCAATCACTTTCAATTAATCCCCCCTCCTCCTCGCTTGAAGGGACAGTTTTTCCATGGGGTGTGTGTGAAGGGGCACTCTGGCTGTGATGGCACACATATATTGATTTATTATCCACTTCAACAATATTTATGGCTGGCAGACCTCACACCCTGTTGGCATCAGGGAATCATTAGGAAAAAACTGACTCCTAAAGCAGCGAGCGGAGAATGTATTTGTGTTCAAATATTAAAAACTTTTTTTTTTTTTTTTGCTCCAGTTTCCTCAATAATCTCTTTCCTACATAAAAATTCCCCCTGTTGTGATTTCCAGACAGTTCTTATCTCATGCTAATAGTGTGGATAATGATAATAAAAGAGAGTGGATATGTGTGTGTGTGTGTGGTGGTGTGCGAGATCAGGAGCGTCCCTGCTTGAAATGATTAGAAGGTTGGGGCCATTATGAGCTCCCCTCTGCCTTTTGTATCTGCTGTAATGAATACTGAGGGGGGCATTTGGAGTACTTTGAGGAACTAACAGCCTTTTTAATCCTTTAATCCTGAGGAAAACCAATTTCACCCCTATACACACACACACACACACACACATACACACACACACACACACACACACACATCATTTGAAAGGGGTCTCACCGAACCTACTGTGTGTGTGTTTAACCTGCTCTCGTTAATTTCTCGGCTCAGGGACCTGGTGATCCTGGAGATTAGGTTCATTAAAATCACATATTGTACGCACCGCGGTGTGTGCGCGTGTGTTTGCATGTGTATGTGTGTGTGCTCAGATCAAGCGAGCAGGATAGGGAAGGGCGATCGGTGTCGAGGTTAACGCCCTTGTAGGTCCTACCACACACACACACACACACACACACACTTCCAGATGTCAGCATCATTTGCTGCAGTTTGACCCTGACAGGCTTGACTCCTGCCGCTCTGTGAAATGCCCTGCTGTGACGAGAGCTACAGAAACCTTAAAGAAGTTTTGTCATTTAACCTTTACTTAGTGGGGGCCTAATCCTTTGCTCCCTGAAGAACATAAAACACCTTTTATTTTCAAAGCGAAACTGAAATACACATTATATTCTTACATGATGCACTTTTATTGCATGAAAGAGGACCCATGGCAATTTTCGACATATGTTTTTCATTATTTCTTTGTGATGAATTAGGGCTCCTGAACACGAAAAGATTAGCTGATAAGTTAGTGAAAAATTAATCTGCATCTATTATAACGTATTAATCATTAAAGTATTTTCAAGGCAAAAATGCCAAACATTTGATGATTCTGCCTTCTTAAACGTGAAACTCGTCTTACACTAAATTCCCAAAGTAAACTATGAGTATTGAATACATCATCTACAACAGAACAGCTGACTAATCAATGAATCAAGAAAATAATGAGGAGATTAATCAAGACTGAAATTAATATGTAGTTGAAGGAAAAAGCATTTCTGTCCTTCAGTGAGTAAAAATAATTTAAAAGTAAATTGTTAACAGAATGTAAAGATAATCTATGAGTGCTTCAATCAAAATGTTACTAAGTAAAAGAACAGAAGTATTACCAGTAAAATATAAAGCATAGAAAAATAAACATACTCACTGTGCTGTAGAATTCCTCCTCATTTTTTCTAGTATTTGAATATTATTGATGATATGTTACCATTAAAGCAGCATTTTATTGTTTCAGCTACACTTGTTGGTACTTTAATCACAGCAATGCATAGTAATTTACTGTTGTATCAGTTGTGTGTGAAGCCAAATTTAAAAGCTGGTAACTGTATCTGTCAACGTACAAACATTTCCCTCTGAAATTTCGTGTACTGTAGGTGAGAAGAAGTGTAAAGTAGAATAAAATGTACTTCAAGAATATACTTAATTCAGTACTTGAGAACAATCAATAAGATTAGGCACTCTTGGAGTTAAGATACTTTGAAATATGTTTATATAATGTACTATTTAATTTACTTTGTGTCATCCAACCAGCTCATTAGCAGCAGTTTATCACATTCACCTGTTGTTCAAGGTGTGAATCAGCTGAGGGCGGGATGTAAAGCTGCATCTTTATAATGCTATGTTTCTGTAAAAGGCCCTGCACATGGAACGGGAGAGGGAAACCTGATTGAGAATGATCACTCTCACATTCTCTGATCCATCAGGGGGAAGCCTGCGTGATTAAAAAAAAATTCAATGCCGGATTTTTTGCAGGGTTTATGTTTAAGAAGCACATTCAGCTCACGCAGTGGTTACTGAAAAAGCTTGATAAGGAAGCAGGGGAGGAGTGTGCGTGTGTAAATTCCTTTATGCGCTCGCAGCAATTGTGCATTTCCTTTTATGAGTGTGTGTCTGTATGTCTGCCCCGGCGTCTGCTCGCGGACGATGGCGGCGAGTGCGCACATTTTTGTGCATTAGTTTGGGCAGCACCTCCTATCATTGCTCCATAATGGAGGGGAGCCTGGGGAGTTTTATCACTGAGCCTGGCTGTTCGGGGGACTTAGAGGCCGGGGGCCCCCGCTCAAAGGGCCCCCACGATGCTGAAAAGGTGACTGAATTGAAAAGAGGATAGGGAAATTCTGCTTGTCGTTATATATGTGAGTGTGTGTGAGACAGGAGGCTGTGTGTGTGTGTCGAAGTCAAGAGGGCGGGACACGAGAGAGCACCAGAGAAGAATCGTCTTCCCAGCATGCCACAGGGCTTCCCTTGCTCCCTCCATAGGTGAGTAGCAACATAATTAGACAGATAAAAACCAAGAGTGAATGTGGAAGCTCAGATAAGGTCTAATGAGAAGGAGACGGGACCAGAGAGGGAGAGTGATACAACCAATGAAGAGAGAAGTGGAGGGGGGGGTGGGTGGCGAAAGAGAAGAGGGAGAGGGATGAAAGGAGGTGAGGCAAGGAGGTAGACGTGAGGAAAGGGGGAGCAGAGGGAGAGGAGAGGACAAAACAGGCGAGAGATTCAGATCAGATGAGGGTTATTAGTGTGAGATGACACATCCGAGGAGTTCGGGACAGGCGATCTGATGTCTCTGCTTTCCCGCTGCGCTCCTCTGCGTCTCCATCTTCCTCCCGCAAGCGCCGCTCGCTGCAAAAAGCGTCCAGCCGCATATAAAGTCCTGAATCTCACCTCTCAGAAACATTCAGCTCTTTTAACATTTCAGCGTCGATAAATCAGTACCGCCCTCGTTTCAGCATATTAACATAATCGCGGTTACACACACACGACAGACGGACGAGGAAGGATCTCGTGCCAGGAAGAATTTTTTTTTTAAATGTTCCAGCTCGCCTCATGGCCAAAAACAGGAGAGAAGCTGCCTTCTTAAAGAGTAAATGAAGCTTTCAGAGGCTCTGGAACAAGCTCGTGGAAAGCTTATTTCTTTTTGAAAATATACAGAAAAGATATTTGTGGCAGAAAGTAGCATTAGTCTTTACAGGAAGACAGAGCAAATTAATTTCTTCTGGAAAATATATTGAATCAGTTGTTTTTTTCCCTTGATACTTCTGCAATATTCCATTCTCCAACAAGTGGAATAACGTTAGAAATAGATAGTCCTGAATTGCACACATGAAATATGAAAACATGACATGAGACATGAGGCTTTTTTTTGTGCAGCGTTCTCACTCATTCTGCCTCCCTCCCTCTCCGTGTATCTGATCTTCCCTCTCTTTTCTCTCCTGCTGCCACCAACTGCTCCGTGTCCATCTGGGTACAACATCCGCTCTCTGGGAGGCATCGCGGTTTATCTATATCATCCTGCAGCAAGATTAGCCGACACCTCTCGCCCCCTCCGGCTTTGACCCGGCCTGCTGTCTAACCCCGATGCACATTCTTCTACATTTCAATGACTCCATTCCTGAACGCGACTTCTCTTTCCTTTTTGTTTGTTTTCTGCTTTTTGTTTTTCCAAAATGAGGCACACTATAATAACGATTTGTTATTCATTCAGTGTGCAGTGTAATGATTTGTTTGTCTGTTGTTGTTTTGTTGGCTCTATTCCTTCAGTCATTTGTTTCAGATCATTTGGCTGTGACTAAGTTGGCAGTGAAGACGCAAACATGAAGTGGGCCGTATCCTCACAATACACTCTCCAATCATGACAAGTCATCATTGCACCTGCAGTGTGATCTGCCTGATGCACTTTTGCTTGGCTCTTTTTTTTTGCATGTATACATACATTTATTTTGAATTACGATGTGATTAAGGGAAACACAATCACAAGAAATACATTTTGACATACCGAAAATGTCTTAAAGGTTACCATCCTAGCTCTTTCCTTAGCTTTTCATCTGCTGCTGAACAACTTGAAATACTTTAAAGGCTCAAGAGAGAGCTGCTAAGTGGGCCTTGAGTTGTTGAGTAATATTATTTACAAGGTCACATATGAACTGTGAAATATGAGTCAACTTTGGCGTATGGAAATTGCGCTCAGCACACATAGTACAGTTCAGGGCTGAATACAGAGATGCACGTGAGACTGGCCGTGGCCTCCGAAGCCGTCGCCTTATAGTCCCAGTTCTGTCTCTGAGCTGGACCGAGAAAGGAGTATGTTTAATTTCCATAGTCGAATAAGTCAGTGGCAGAGTGCTGATGTGTGTGTTGTGTTGTGTTGTTGCAGTTGTGGAGTTTTAATCTTCAATAATTGATTGTTGATAGGAAACACGGCTTGTATCTGGGAACAATAAGAACCATTTGGATCTAGTGTGGTGACTGTAAAGAGCTATCAATACAAATGCAGATGCAAACTATGTTTTTAAATCAGTTTATGTTTGTGTGTTGGGTCATGGGGCTTTAACACACCACTCACCACTTTCTCCACCTTATCCAGCCCATTCAGCAAGTCTTCACACACCTGACAGACTTTGGTACCAATTATCAGTTTTCATATTGACAGATGTGATCAGTCGGCAAACGATTAATTGAGATTTGGGATTTGTCACTTAATGACAGCGGAGTTTATTTGATTGTTATAACTGTTTACTGATGAAAGTCCACTGACAGACTTTCAGTGGCATGTGTCTTACTATGAACGTGATGTGGCTGTAAAAATAGAAGTTAAAGTAGCAGTTTAGAGTTCACGTTAACCAGGTGAAGTGTTTCTCACATCTTTGGGTCTGGGTTCGTTAACAGGCTGCCGTTTAATCCGGAGGAGGTAATGGTATTGATTAACACAACCTGACCGGTTGAATACTCAGCAATAAGATGATCAATCATATCTTTAAGAGTCCCGGGCCACATGTTTTAGCCTCCGCATTAATTCAATCCCCATTATCCAGGCTAAGGAGGAGGCCGTAATGGATTTGTGCACTCTAACAGAAAATGGCTTTTTGAACCAACACACAATTAGCACAAAGAGTTTTGGCAAACCATACCCATAATATCAACATAATGGGAAATAAGCCTGCAGCTTTTTAAATGAGTTAGAAAATGGGGGGTTAATAATGTGTACAGAAAGTTTTCAACTTTAATTTATCATTCTAGGAGAGCCCATTAATCAAAGCAACTGTGAAGTGATGTTTTTCCTATTGATTTTAATCTGTTATTTAATCCCTTCTGAGTTAATTTCCTCACAAACCATTTTTCGTGATTTTTTGTTTACTGCTGGTAAGAAGTGGGCTTCATACATAGGTTCATCCCTACATTATTACAAATTAAAAGAGTGAGTGTGTCGTGCCTGAATATTAAAGGTAAAGTGTTTAAATCAGACTTTACCAGCAGCACATAGTCGTTACACAGGCGACAAATACAACTGATATTTAACAGAAATGCAAAGATGCTAATACTAAGGAGGCAGAGGACAAGTTTAAAACTAATAACTGAGGTAGATTCAAAGGCTGCTGTAAATATGCATTAAAACAGTCATAAAGGATAATTCTAAAGAATGAAAGAAAATATTATCTGTTATCACTCTGCAATCTTTATCTGTTGGGGAAGAAAGCAAATAGAAAAGATTACAAGATGAACTTGTAAGTCTGAAAACTTTCAAATTTTAAACATTTCTCTCATATACTGAAAAGTCATTGCTACATCCTGATTGGTTCACAGAAGTGCATGACATCAGTTTTTTTCATCTTAGCCCCTCCCACTTCAAATCAGTGAAAAGAGCACAGATATCTGCGGCATGAACTGCAACTCAAAACGTTCCCTTAACTAACACATATCAATGTATGTCCAAATCCATCACACATCAATCCATAAATCAGTCCAAGTAAATTATAGGATGTAACCAGATTTTATGTTTAAGTACAGACCAAAGTTATTTAAAGAGTTATATAAAAAAATTTAAAATGGCAATTTTGCAGTTGTGGTTGTCTGGATTTTTCTTGGTTTTGTCTGTGAATTGCTTTGATAATTCAGTTTTTCTTATGCTCGTCTCCAACGTTTGTCTTAACGCTGCTTCGAGCAGCACGTCTCTTTTGAGGCGAGGTATGATTGAAATAAAACAAAAGCAAAAGAATAATTCCCATACAAGGGGTGTAGAGGGGGAAAAAGGTGAGGAAAATGGAGGCTAGTAGGGATTTTATTAAACATGATGACTTGTCTGTCGGGTAAACAAAGCTTCCTCGCCTGGTGGCCTAATACTCTGAAAAAGTGCCAAATCAGCCGGTGAGGATTCAGTGTGTGTGGGGATTAAAGCTAAAACCCGCGAGGCCGTGGCACCCCTGTATGCAAACACAGTCCGCTACGTTAACCCAGTTTGATATCACAATGCATAATCTCTGCTTTTTTTAAAAACACACACACACACACACACACACACACAAACACACACAGGCATAATCTCTTCTTCCCGCAACTGTCGGGGTGTGACCTCCACGGCCTGATGCCTGCTGAGTGACGGGCCGCTCATCTCTGCACAGCACGCTGTGTTAGGCTCATGAACAACACACACAGACACACAGGCACACACACTTTTGTACACACAGAAACAGAGAAAAGGTATTTTGTGTGCTTGTGTATTTTTCAGAATCTATAACAAAAGCACATTGCATGTCTCTTTTAACTGTTTGATTACACTCTGATGTTTCACTTGCATGTGAGTGACCTAAAGTGACCCCATCAAGCTATCGCCTGCTCTCTTTTTTTCTGCTAAATGCTTTAAAACAACATGATGCAGGAGTTTTCTCTCCATACTCTGAGGTAAATGTGTGTCTGCTGCTGTTTTTGTGGATGTGCACGTTGTTGTCTCTCTGGGGGTCCCCCTGTCCGGTCCCTGGGATCGGTCTAATTGCTGATAACTGGTACTGGTCTCTTGGTTCGATCACATCACCAACCTGTTTTGTGTCAGGCATTAATTAAAGGCAACCATGTTTTGGACTTCACAGAAGTATTGCCACACACATCCTGCTACCAACTTTTTCTACAGATGCACTTCACATTAAAGATTAAAGATTCCTCTCCCCTGTCTAACTTTAAACGGCAAAACTATAGTATGTGGCAACAGATACTCTTAAATGGATCAGAAATTGGAAGCTAGAGGAACAGAAGTTAGCTTGGATGTGAGGGTGTGTGACATCTTTAACATCCTGGTTAGATTTTTTTTGTTATGTGCACACAAAAATGTCTCACATCTTTTAATCCCAACTCACTGTTTATCATTTTAAGCTCATTAGAAGAATACATCTTTAACTTTATGCCTAAATAAACCTGATATTTGTTTTCAGTTTACTCAGTTTGTCATTTTCAGTTTGTCTGTCGGTTTCAGCTGCAGCTCTTCAGCTCAGACTGTGTCCCCGCTGCGTGTCTCAGATTAAGCCACCTCTTCAGTCTTCTGGTGTTTCAAATAACAATATGAGGTGACACTGAGAAGACGTAAACTTGGATGCGTGGGCTGCTTTCTATTTCCAGCAATTCAGTGTCACTCTAACCTGCCACCTTGATGCTCGCGGCTCTTTCAAACGGTTCACCGACTCCCCCCTTCATATCTGCACCTGGCACGCGTCGGACCTGTGGACCGACGGCAAATACACATTAGTTAATATTTACACAGCATTTACAAAGCCACTTTTCCAGTCAGTTATAGGTGCTCTGCAGATGTTTATCATCGCGGGCATTGATCCATGTCTTTCCATGCAAAGGTTGGACCCTGGAAAGGTTAATTGGAAAACAAGACAGCAGAACAGTTGAGAGACTTTCAGTCACGCTAAACTAAAAGTTTGTAGTGTTGTTTGAGTTTTCTGCTGCTGCTCTGAAGGACGGTGAAAGTCAATGAGCAGGTTAAAGAAAGTATATGTTGTAGGTTTTTTTGTATTTATTTTTCACTACAAACTCACACACTGATTTGAATGATCTTGGAGGTTCATTGCCTCTCAAACATAAGATTGAATGTCCATAATAATGTTTGTCAGACTCTACAATATAGAAAAATGATAACAGGCCTTTGACCTCACTCCCAGAAATCTCAGCTCACATACTGCCACACACAGCATTTCGTGTCTTAGTTTGATGTATCAGTTTGTACCTTCAGCCACATTAAGAGAATTTCATCCCACACTATGGAAGCTGTCAGAAATTCAACTCCACCTTTGGCCACCAGAGAATGTTGGAAGTGTCCAGGACCATTAATAAGTTTATGAGTTCTCTTTCATGATCGACTCTGAACAAGTTCTATCTAGAGGGAGTATTTCTTAACGTATCAGTGCTTCTGGAGCACTTATGTTGTCCACAAAAAGTGTCTGAAGGGACCAAACGTTGCAGGTTATGAAACTTTTCTGTGACTGACACCTCGCTGTGAATGGTCCGGTCACACTCTGTGCGAGCCCAGAATTGTTTGCAAACACTGTGCTTTCCAGGTTTGTGCCTTTTATATCATTTTGCGAGAAACTGAAACCTGAGCCAAAAAAAAAAAAAAAACACACGCACACACACACACACACACACACTAAAACAGGAGCCGAGAGGCCCTCGAGCTGAAGAGGAGCCACTTTACAAGCAATTCATCACCTTGCTGTGGCCTGTCTCTCCTCTTTCCCCTTATGTCTCTCTCCCACTCTCTCTCTTTCCACTGCCTATTTTTTCATCACTCTCTAGTTGTCCCCCCCCCACCTCCAGACCCCTCATCTCTCTCCCTCCTCCACCGCCGTCTCTCGGTCTCTGCCTAATCCTGGAGGAGAAAGCTTCGGTTCTGTTTCGGCGTGTTGGTATCTGACCTCAGCATCGCCTCTAATCCGGCTTAGTTCACTTAATGATGCCACTTGTGGTGCCACGAACGCCACCGAGAAGTCTATAAAAGCCTTCCATTAAAATGCAAATCCGACCTGGCGGGGAGAAGCTAAGCGACACAAAAGTGGGGGAATTTGACCGCAGACCCCTTCTTTTTCGTCTCTCAGCTATGCAGCCGACGCAGCAAACACTCCCACCAATAATAACTGATTCTGTGATTAGGACCACTGCTGCATGCTGGCGACGGAAGAGAAGAGACTCCCGTCCCCAGCAGAACAAAAAACGAGAAAGAGAGGGAAAACTCAACCTATTCCATTTTAGAGGAGACATTGCTTTTTTTTTTCTTTTTTTTCCCCTGTTGTCGTCAGGAAATGAACAAATGGTTATCAATGTTCGGAGGGTAAATCTCCCATCTCTCAGCCAGGTTTTCCCAGCTGATACTATTTTCTCCGTACAAGGCAGGAAATGAAATTTCGCGTTGCGCTGTATCACCCCCCCCCCCTCCCCCCACCCCCCCACTTCATCTGCTCTACCTCTTTTTATCAGGATATTCTTTACTGAGGAGCCTCCTCTCCATCTCCAAACAGAGAAGTTGTCTCGAGCAATAACACGCTATACACATCGGGGCTGATACACACAGCAATAGAGCAGTTTCAATTTACAGAATTATTTGGTAGAGGATGGATTTCTTGACATTTTTTTTCTTTCTAAGGAGGGATTATATCACATGATGTTCCTCGCACTCCTGGGGGTGATAACGAATTAGTAAAACCACATCAGGGTGCTGTCTTGGATCTCTTAAGGCTTCATTTAGATGGTCTTTTGAAACTGTCTTTTTTTTTTAGTTGAGTGATTAATCTGAATCTCTAAAACATCAGAACATGGTGGGACAGAGGCTCGTTTCCATCTTCATATCCAGTGTATTGTCATATGAACTCAGTGAATCCTCACGTTTAAGCAGCTGAAACCAGAGAGACGGTTTGTTTTTGTTTGTTTATTTGAACCCCAATTTTTATGCCTTATTACACAAGCAATGCTTTCTGGGGTCTATAGAAAGATATGCATAATGATGTGACAGCACTACTCGCAATTACATAATAGCAACAACAAGACTGCACAAAATATGAACATTAACTCAGCAAATTAATATGTTCGAGTGGTTAGATGATGCTTACTTCAAAAAGGTGATTTAGATGTTTGATTTTGGATATTATCTGGACATTTTTTTCAGTCATGAAGCTTAAATTGTTATATAGTGGTGGTTTCTATTCAGGCACCAGTGTAGTGTAAGTGAAAAATGCTCAACCTATAATAGAGGTTGGGTAGTTTTATTTCACATTTAACACATTTTATTGCCTTGTGCTGTGACTCAGCTGAATACTGGCGACAAAAATAAAGAGAATTCAAATGAAACTTGAGACTTGAGAGATTAAATCAGCAGAAAACAGAGAAGGAGCACAATTATTTTGTGCTTTTGTTTAAAGACTTATTGGTAATTTGAGTCGTTGGTTGCCAAAAAAAGCTTACATTTTTATCACTCCAGCCAGTGCTTCTCACTCCAAACAGCATCTTGGAAAACAAATTCTTCAGACAACACACAAACATTGTTTTTGGCAAAGCGGGGGTGATCAGGCAGCGCTGTTGGCTCTGCAGTTAAAACCTATTGAGAGTCAGGAGAGTGAATTCTGGGTCGCTTCACTGCCCCGTTGCTTGCCAATGATTGGTCTGATTCCTGCTTTCAGAAATGCAGTCATGGTCAACACACACACACAAATGCTTTGAGTGCAATTTCTTTTCAAGGAGTCTTGTACTATTGACATAATATCTGCAAAATGTGTGATAGGCTGTGCTGAAAATTTGCAGATTGGGTATAACATGAATTAAAAAACCTCTTTGCCAACATTTTGGAAAGCTTTCAGCACAGTAAAAAAATTTTTTTTTGAGAATGTGTTCCACTATATTATGTTGAGTACAAAGCTATATTTCTTGTATGGCGTTACACCTCTTCTTGAAACTGTACGTGCTGCATTTGGCAGTAAAAGGCCCAATAAATGTGTTTCTAATTATCACTGGGAGAGAGAACAGAAAGAGTTAGGACTCATGGGTCTCTCACAATGAATAGAAAGCTTATATAATAGTCTGTTATTGAAACTACCCTGTGAAATTTAGAGTGAGGTTTTTAATTTTTTTTAAACGTTCTAAATCTTTGCAGTTCAGTATTTCCAATATAAACTCTTACAAATGCACATGTACATATAACATATAAATGTTATATATACATTTTATTAGCGCTTGAAAACATGCCAATGTTTGTTTTCATGACAATTTATTTTTTGTTTTCATGAACCCAGAAGTTGCAGGTTTTAGTCAAGAATGAGCCGTCTGCATTAAAATGTCCATTTTAAAATTTGATTTCAAACTTTGATGTCAGTAAAAAAAAAATGAACTTAAATTTGTTTTATTTCTGTTATTTTTGGCCCGTTTCTGTTATTGGTGGCCATGAAACATTCCACTTATTTGCCAGACCGTTGCAGATGTGTCCCTTGAATAAATGCTTTGACTTTCAGCATGCTGTATTCTGAGCGGAGACAAAGTGCGGTATGTAGAGTGTGAAACAATAATTTTGTATCCAAATCAGTCAAATGAACTGTTCCAAAGGGCTGAAAATGTCCCATCTGTGCTCATTTGGCCCTCAAGTGCCCAGAGGGAATTGGGAGAAATTAACAAATGGCATATATTCAAAATTGCTCTCAAAGTGTACTACAGTAAATAATACGATGCATAATTTAGGACATTACAGGGTTGAAATATAAGGCAAGCAAAAGTGTAAGATATGTTTCATCTCTATAGCAAACTATATATCAGTTAATAGCATCAGAGTTTTTACCTCACAAATCCCGTGTTCTAGTCAGCTACAATAAGTTAAAGAAGAGTTCACCCAAAACAGTGCAAATGTACCATGTGCCCCGTTGGAACAGCAGTGTTAAGTTAGTTGTGGGAAATGGAGGGTGTAAAGTGGGAAGGGCACGATGAGAGAGAGAGATGTGGGGAGCATCTGCCTGTGGTCATGGTTCATTCACTTTCGCTATGGCCTCTCAGCTCTTTGAAAATGCAAGATGGTGAAAGAAAGAGAGAAGGAAAAGGAGGCGGGTGGGAGCGGGGGATAGTAGAGAGAGTTGGCATCGCACTAAAATTTCCCCTCGTTTTCATCTGCTGCATTCATCATATCCCCGAGTCGATCGCCTCTTCCCCTTTTTAACCGCCCTTGTCACCAGAACCCGAGGTCTCCGAGGAAGTAAATAAAAGACGGGACAGAACTCGGGAATGATAAGCGCTTGATCTCGCAGCCTGTGCAGCCCAGGGGAGTGGCGCTCTCTCTCTGCTGTCCTTTTGACTTGACTTTGCTTGTTTGTTCGGTGTTAAAAAGGGCAAAATGGTTAGAGCACATTTCAGCTGGTCTTTTTTTTTTTTTGTGGTCCAGACAGAAAAGAATGAGCAAATTCACAAGCACACACCATCTCTAAATCAAAGTTTATTGCCGCAGACATGCAGTCGTATATCTGCTCGATCCCTTGTATTCATACTTCAAAAAACGTTTTTTTTTCCTTCTTATTTTTGTTCTTCTAAAGTCTTTTCATGCAAACTTACACGTCTTTAAAACGTGTCGTTCAAGCTTGCCTCTGCCAGCCAGATCTGGTCAACGGAGATAAACGGAACGAATGCCACGAAATGCAGTTGCAATCAAAAGGGGCTCCATCACGAGTTGTCTGAGGCTCCCCTCTGCTTCTTGGATAGACACCGGGGCTTTTTTTGGGGGGGAGGGGGGACGGGGAATTGATTTGTGTGGTGCGGTGTGACAAAGGCGGTGTGTTTGCATGTTAAAGAAGACTTTTTCTGGGGAAAAGAGAAAGACGTGAGGTCACCGCTTCACTGTTTCCGAGGCCTTTGGCACAACGCTGATAAGGCAACACAAGCCAGCGCGGTCGACAGGGGAAGATGTATCTGCTTGTGATCCAGCGTCGCACCCGGCTCTGCCACGCCCCGGCCCCGCCTTAGCCCACTCTTAACCGCCCCACCCGTCAACCTGCCAAAGCAAACGGTCACTCTCCCGACTCCTTACCAATCGCATTGACCTCGAGGGCGTCAACGCTTTAAACTGCTTTAAGTTAAAATCACAATGCGACGTTCCTCTACAAAAGTTCAACTAAGAAATCAGGTCCGTCAGAGGTCCCGTATTAAAAAATTGCTAATTTCCTGTCAAAACTGAAAGGGGCCGGGCGACAATGAACATGATGCACATTCAAATCCCATTATACTTCTTGAGAAAGCTTTACACATTCGGATGTGAGCTCTTTGTCAGCACTTGTTGTGTTCTCATGACGCCAGTTGGTTGTTAGTTGTAATGATAATGACCGGCAATGACAACATAGCTGATCGGGTAAAATGAACAGTTATGTTGAAGGGTAAGATGCTGAATACAGAAAGATGAACAAGCGTAGAGAAAGCCTGCCAATATTTCTTCCAAGTAAATAAGGATTACTTACATATATAAAGACTTAGTCCATTCACTGGATCTGATTGGATTTTGTTGAGGTGTTACACTGTTGTTGTATTTGCTGGTGAGTTACTGTGTCCAACTTTGTCCACCAGTTACTTCATTTTGCATAAATGTGCGTCAAAGCGTGCTTTGTCTCATGTATCTACAATTAATGTACATTGCCATATCACATGTTCTATTCATGAAGAACTCCTTCCAGTGAACATGTATCTTTAAGCTGTAATCGATATTAATCTAAATCATCTGATTTATTCCATACAAACCAACTTATTCAAGCATTTAATGTCGTGGCAAATCACTTTTTTCAAATCTGCACCAATACTTCGACTGTCTCTTCTGTCTCTTATTAAAGTTTTCCCCAGTCGCTTTGAACTATATCTCTTTGCTTCCTCTCTTTCCTCTCTCCTTCTTTCTCCACACCGCCTTTGCCGCGTCTCCCCGTTGGCTACGCTCTTTTATTTGCGAGTCCTTTGTCCTCTTGCGCGCCTCCGTTTTGTCCCATTAACTCAGACGTGTCAAGGCATGCCCACTGCTGGCTGTGCCCAAGCCGGAGCATGGCAAAGCAGGACAGATGGTTGCTAGGGAGGTTGCCAGGGCGGATCAGTGGGCCTGTGTGTGTGTGTGTGTTCAGTATCTCAAAGCCACGCTTCGCCGTCGGACAATGGCACCGCCGGCCCACACCGGGGCTGGGTTGTGGCACCAAGCCGCGACCCAATAATGCCGGTGCCGCTGAGGGTTGCGACCTGGAAACGGGGGCCGACTGTGATAACAGCTTGGCCGAGCGGCGGGGAGGACACCTTGTCAGTGTCGCCACGTCGTAACGCGTGAATGTCACTGTCCTGCTTACCCGCCTGCCCTCCACCTCTTTTTTTTTTCTTTCTTCTACCCCCCCAATCAGGCCCCCCAACTCCTTCCAAACCCTCCCCACACACTCCTCCCTCCCTTCTTCCTCCTTGCAAGTCTGCGCCTCCATCTTGAGAAAAACAACATGCCCCAGCGAGATATGAAGACCAGAACCAGGAGGAAAATAAAAGGATTCCCGTTGATTTACTGCGCCGTTCTATTCTCGGCTCGGTTTTGACTCCACGCCTTGGCAAAAGGGCTCGACTCGCTTTGATGACCCTTTCTGGAGACTGTAATCCTTGTCTTCTGGTTTATGGCACGTTGTCAGTTTCGCGTGTCTTCATCGAGAATGCTGTTTTGTGTGTAGCCATAATACAGACACCAGCGAATTATGCGATTAGAGACCTGTGTTTAGGGGCCTGCGGTGTCTCTCCCATCTCTGAACGGATTTTGAATACCGACACTGACCGTTCACACAAGAAAACCATCGCTGTCTGACAAGTGGATGAACACAGAGGACTTGACCCTGGGCTAAAACACAGTGTTGATGTTAGAAAACTCCTCAGCAGGCATAAGCATGTGTATATATTCGGGGTATGAAATCCTCACTGCTTAATGCGTATCTCCAAACAACTTTCAGTGGAGTGCTGTGTGAGGAGGTGCAAAAACTCCAAAGTATGTGTAAATTTAAACTTGGCTTAATCTTAACAGGACAGATTACACTCAGCAGGTGAGTCTGTGGGTAACAGGGACAGGCTGCTAGCGCTGGCACACCGCCCCATCAGCAATAACTCTAATGGAGCACTTTCAGAGCTCCTGGGAGGGGAAATCAAATGATGTCAACCATGTCATAATCCAGGCCTGGCTCCCTGTAAGGAACTACAATTTTTAAGAGAGAGAGAGGAGGGTTCGGATTAGCGGGGAGTCCGAGAGCAGACTTATCATGACATCTCTGATCTGACATCTGTGACGTCTGATGTACATGACTGGAGAAATCACCGTAAATCTGACAGTCTGGGATATTTTTGACCGTCAGCACTCGCCCATATCGCCTGCTTAAGAGCTCAAGTTGAGATAAGATTTTTTAAAACTTTCTCACCCCCGTCTTGAACCAAATTAAAACAGCCTTTTTAACGCCAATTACAAATAAAAACATTTTTTCAGTCTTGCAGGAGGCGTTTCGGCTTTATCGTCCTCGTTGCAGCCGCCAAATAAAATTCACACTGAAAAGATTCCTCAATCAAATGAAACACTGTGTAAACAAAACCAGCAGCGGGTGACAGTGTTTCAACAAGAGGCTTCGTTCTTCAATTACGGACCCCGAGCCTTTAAAACAAAGATATTGTTATCTCTGTCTCCCTGTTGCCATCCATGTCTGATGTCTTGCTCTCACAAAGTGGCTCCCTCAGGTTTTCTCTGATGGATTGTAAAGCCGCAGTCGCGTGTTCCCAAAGTGAGCGCGCCGCAACCACAACGCCGCGCTCAGCGGTGACACAAAATGGGATCAATCGCTTTGTGATTACAAGGCCTTGCTTGTTAGCAATGTTTGCTTGGCTCACGTCTCATTTCTTCAGGACTGGAAGATTAAAAGTGTGTTTTTGATAGTGGTGTTTTAAAGTAATGGTGACCTAAAGGTCTCTAAAAAGCCCTTTTCCTCATTCAGGACTGCAGCAGGACCCAGTATGTTTAGTTTTAAGGGCAGAAGTCTGTACATGATTCAGATTGTAATGGCTTTGTGTGTAAAATACAGAGTTAAAAACGCTCTAAATGTTTCCAACAGTAAGTCATTTTAAGTCTGAGGACTAAGATAAAGATCAAAGTTACAGTTGGCTGTATCATTAGCGTAAGGTTTGAGGAAAAATCTGATAAATTCTGGTTATACTCGGCTGGAAAGTGACAGCAGAGAATCGATTGATGAACTGTCATCCACATGACATTAGCACCCTCTCACAGTGAAGAGGAGCGAGGAGAGCTGCCTATTGAAGCACCACAGGGTGCCGTCAGATCCCTCGCTCTGATATGGACACAAACCACCAACCTGTGTGTGCATGTGTGTGTGTGATCCCTCCTCTCACTTGGACCATTCAGCTTGTGACTGATGACGTTCCCCTTCAGCACAAGGCGACATCGCGACACAAAGGGCCACTCCGGGTGAAACAAAGACCCTCTAATTGTGCCTTTGAGCAAGCCGCTTGGTCAGTCAGCTGGTGGCTGGTGGGTCCCTCGGGTCCGGCTGAGGCCTGGGCTGCTGCACCGGGAGGAAATTGGGAAAAAGCGGCTTTGTGTCTCCCAGAGCCGCTTTCTATGCTCAGTAATAATAACAGCATTACGGTCCATTCTCCAGATTTTTATTCGGGAGATCTCATATTCTCTGATAATATTTAAACAACACGATGATAATTAAATATAAAGCATTTTGACAGCTGCACAGTCATTTTCAAATCCTATTTAGAGATGAAAGAAACAGACAAATGTGCAAAGGACACATTTGCTGGAGTTGTGAATGCTCCAAAATTTCAGGAATTTATGGAATTAAGTATAGGAAGTTTTCCTGCAAGCGGGCAGGTCCATTGCTGTTGGTTGCATGAATGAATGAGATAGAAATATCCCTGTTGTGTTGTTTGGTTCACCTAATGTGGACCATGCTTGATTACACCTGCTATCCCAGTTTTACCAGTATGCATAAATACCTTGTGTACTCTTCAGTAGTAATAGCGGGATCCCATCAGACATGTTTCCTTTATTTTTATCCATAGT
This sequence comes from Amniataba percoides, assembly GCA_037176925.1. Taxonomy (NCBI): domain Eukaryota; kingdom Metazoa; phylum Chordata; class Actinopteri; order Centrarchiformes; family Terapontidae; genus Amniataba; species Amniataba percoides. The sequence continues at coordinate 5,115,575 of JBAJHX010000011.1, read as the reverse complement.
ATAAATAAAACAATACTTAAAGAATAAGAAATGAATCAGTATGCCAGTTATTGTTTGTAAAAATGATTAGTATTAGAAATCCATTTACATTTTCCAAACCCTCTCAGTGGTTTTTCCACATTTTTATTTATTTATTTTTTTACCATGTTTAGATTGATATCTTTGTTTTTCTTGTTATTCCATATTTGAAGAAGAAAAAAATGAAGCATTGTCTGTGTATTCAAACAGGGCGCCGTTCTTGTCCTAAAACTATTAAAGAAATCAGTGAACCACAGCGTTCCTCTCCGTGACATCTTCCTTCATTACCATGAACACACACTGTAGTTTATTTTGACTCAGTGCCTCTTAAGTCGGCCTGATGCTGTAAATACTCAAAAGAGCACCAAATGTGGATTAATCCGCAGCTGAAAATAGTCCCCAACAAATGCTCAATGTGCTCATGTTTGTTAAAAATTACAGTGCCCAGCTGTTTCAGGACCCTTTCATTTCTGTCACCGTATAAAGCAATTTATTTGTGGTGAACAGTTTACACATTGTTTTAGTTGAGCAGAAATGTAAATAAAAGTTACACACAGCCTGATACAAATACTTCACTAAAAAAAATTGAATTTATCTTTCCTGACTTGACTTGAGGTCAAAGTTTTTTTTATCTCCCAGGACACATGTACCCTGAAAGTGCTGCAAATATTGTAACTTTTTAAAGGGATATATATGTATCTAAAATGACAGAGCTGCAGACTGAAATAGAAATAACCTCTCTTTCAAAAAAGAGACAAATACAAAGGCAAAACAAAGCAGTGCAGAGACAGCAATACCATGCCGTGCATCACGATTGACTACAAAATATACAGTGGCAAAATGTGGAGCTCAAAATAGCCAGCCGAGTCGTCCAAATCATTCAGGACACCGGGAACATCCTGACTGTGATGGCTGGTGGATGCTGGTGGTCTGTTGTTGTGGATGCAAACAGACAGGCCATTTGGTCCTATTGTTAGCTATTGTTAAGAGGGGCTATTGAAGACTAACCCTGCCTCTCTGGTGAGGTCAATGAGGTTTGATGACGTTGTAATGGATACTAAATGACTCTTTAAGGACGTGAAATGGGAGCGTCCCGCAATGCTTTTACATCTGAGAAACTCCATTTTCCCCGAGAGCATCTTTTTCAAATAAAAGAAATAGAAACATAACGAGAAAATGGATCATTTTGATTTGTCATACTTAGAATCAAAACAAAACAGGGCGCTTTAAAGCCAGAGTCTGTCATGGTTATTCTTATAACAGAACCTCACAGAATCCACGCCACTGCCGTGACAACTTCTCCACATCAAAACATGTTTTCTTCAAAACCAGGCGGCTATTTGTGGCGTCTCCCATGTAGCGGCATGTCGCAAGGAGAGTGTTTGTTGTTGCTGTGAAAAGACAGCCTGCTCTCAGAGACATATTTGTGTGTGTGCGCGTGTGTGTGTGTTGGTGTGTGTGAGAAAAGGCCGGCTGCTGGGGTGAAGCAGCGACAGACAACAGACTGAGAGGCAGTCTGCTCCCGCTGAGCCTGCACTGCTGTGCTCTGAACACACCACTAGAACGTGCTCTTCTGCAGATTATACATGACTCACTCGCTCATAGTCAATATTTCTGTTTCACACACACACACACACACACACATTCCCATGCCTTACACAGTCTGCTCACACACCCCTCTCTCCTTCTCTTTGTGTATTTAGCTTCCAACCCCTAGATAAACCCTCTGCACTTCTGTGGCCACAACCAGCTACTTATAAACCTTTTTAAATCACCTGCATGGAGAAAAATCTTTTACTTTGGTAGAGAGGCTTTTACAGACACACACACACACACTGTGGCACAGGAAATACACAAAATCAAAGCCATATTTTTTAATAAAAATCTGAAATAAAGATGAACTACTATTCCCAATTTGGAAAAAAAAACAGGGGGAACTGAAAGATGCTTAACACGTCCTCAAATAATTTGATTACGCTAAATATGAAACATCAGCGCGCAGTCTGGCCATCGGCGCATCGATTTCATTTGTCGCTGTCGGACAGATTTGTTTGACACAGGAGATAAGAGGTGGGGCTAAACTGTGCAGCTGAAAGGCAAAAGGGGCGAGTCGAGTGTCTGAAGAATAAGATGGATGGAGAGGGGGCTTTCACCAGCTCCATTCTCTCTGTTTTTCGTCTTAACCGTTATATTCTGAAATTTTATTAAAAACCCCCAACTTAGAATAAAATAAACAAAATGGAGTTTAGATTTGTTTTTCACTAATGTGGTCTGCCTCATAGTGTTTTTAGAAAACTCTCTATACTTCTGTGCGCTCAGTGCCTCTATAGCAGGGTAATAAATGTAAATAACAGTCTGCAGAGAGATTAGGGTCTCCATGCTAGGCTGCACTGCCAATTGAAATCTGCTGATGAGGCCGGTCGGAGCACCAACTGTTCCTCAGACAACACCGCAGAGCCACCAGTCCATTGCCATTTGTTATCGGCCCACAGACAGACATACCCAGCCTGCAGGGATTATGCTCCCCCAAGACTGCAGCGTGTCTGTGTCGGTGTATATGAATATGTGGACTCTACATTAAAGTTTGAACATCTCTGATACATAGAGGTGCCAGTGCATGCGCTTGTGAATGAAAAACTACAGTGACATATGTACATGATGTAATAAATAAATGTGAGGGTCCATGTCTGTTGATCCCACTGGGTGCTGACTGGATGACAATAGAGGAATTCCCGGTGGACCCATCGACTCCCACTGAGACCCCTCTGTCCCGGTGGAGTCCCATATTTCCTTGAGTCCCCAGTGTCTCCTCCATCACTCTTAAGACAGTAATTATTTTTTCGTTTTCAATTAGCAGCCGTCACCCAGTGTGGACACAGAGCCCACAGAGGATGTGGCTATTTCCTGCAAGCTGCAAAACCCCCAAAAATTCACTTTAAAGATTAAACAGAGAAACCTGACCAACTTCTGATAATGATAATTACTTTAAGTGTGGACCTGTATACATGAAAGCTTACAGCAATATTGCATCATTTTCAAATGCATTTATTTTCTTTCTTGCCAGACTAGATGAGAAAATCAGTACAAACCCAAATATATATAATTTTAGTGATTATAAATATCTGTCATGGAAAAAGTTTGCTACATAAAAGGCCCAAAAATAATAGTAGTTACTAATGGTTATTTTTGCATTTATGTTTTGCAAAGACTATATGAACAAGTTTAGGGGCGGAGAACGGGTGAGGACGACAGATACTTTTAAAATAATAGTGTGACATCAGCCCAGCTAGCTGTTTCCACCATCCTCCAGTCTTTATGCTAAGCTAAGCTAAGCTATGCTAATGCACTCCCAGCCAGCTCCATAGCTGATACTCTTGGCAAGAAAACAAAGTATAACAATTTGAACAATTATAGCTATTTCAAACATCTGCTGTGCTAACACCTGCCATCTGGTTTGACTTCCCTCTGTTAAAGCTAAAATTATGCATTAATTTCCTGCTTAGTTACAGTGAATTGAAAAAGACTGGGCAGTCGGCAGGAGAATCAATAGCGACCATGCAAAAGACAAACAGGGCAAACATTCTTAGTATTACCCTGCAAGTGATGTCTGTGCATAAACGCCACAACAATGGATCTTTATGCAAAACAAAAACCGATGCATCTCAGGGACCTTTTTAACGTCTCTGTAGTTCTCTGTTGTAACTATTAAAGATAAAGAGTTGCGCCGCTGCATAGATGTGGCCCACGTGTTGAGGTGTCAAAGCTTTAGTCAGCGTTTGTTGCTCAGCTGCAGCAGTAGTAACCACATGGCTCCGGTGCGAATGCAGACTTTAAACGCTCTACTACATGCGCCACAGTGGGAATCTGGACCATGTGGACAGCTGGATGTTGCGCAACACAGTGGATTGGAAGGTTTTTTAATTTTTACATGATTTCCAGTTGGACCCCGCTATCAGCTTCCTTTTAAGCATTTTTGAAACACAGTAAACAATTTCCACATTTGCACACTAAAGTCATTTCCAAGCAAATGTGAAGCACATGTAAGGAGTAGTTTAGTAACATATTAAAAGATTACTGAATTAGTGCAGCCTGATGTACTTCAGAGGAGCTGGGACATACACTCCATTTCAATTCAAATGGGGTGGCTGTAGCCCAGAGGCTTGAGAGCTTCTCTGTGGACGATCTCTGGATTGAATCCCTTGCTGGAAACTCCTCTTCTCCTCTGTTAACAATTTCTGTCAAGGTTGAACCAACAATGCACTTAACCCCCAGTGGCTCCAGTGGAGCTGCAGCAGCAGAGGACTGCGGTTCTGCCGGGAATGTGTGTGACTGCATGAATGTGAAGAGGGGAACGTGAGTCAGCTTTGCCTGGATTATTAAAGCGAAATGGCCCATTTTCAGATGTAAACACTGAGTTTGAGCCAAGAATAAAAAAATCTCATGATCTGGGTATTTGAAGTGGCAGTAAAGGCACAATTTCAATTAATTTTACCTTAATTTTGCAGAGGGAGTGTACCAAGTCCACACTATAAACAACTTTCTCAGCCTCGAATGCAAGTTGAGTTTGTTCAGGTGTTTAAATCCTGAGTTGTACGAAACTTTGACGCATGATGAAGCAGAACTCGGAGACGCAGCCCCGCTGTGAATAAAACCGGTGTCTTGCGCTCTTGCGGGAAATGTTGCCGGCATTATATTTAATTAGCTTTCCTTAGCGCGTCCATAAAGGAAACAATTAGTCTTAATTAAAATCGCTGCGTGCCGTTGTGTGGCTTGAAAGTAATAAACCACCATACTGAGCATAAATAAATAATTTCCAGTGATTTCATTGAGCAGTCACTTTACATTTACCATGGGGAAAACTGCATACATGCTCCCCATATTTATTCTAATTGGCGTTGCTTATTTTAGCATGAATAATTGATAGACTTTAATCAAATAACACTTTGTTAAAGAGGGTATAGCCACATTTCAGCGATTAAAAATAGAAGTTTTTATTATTTGCTCTTATGTAATAGTCACTTTTTTTTTTAATCGCATTTCTACTCAATTCAGACATAACCCTAAGCCAGTGAATAAAAGTAAATAATTTCATTTGGGATGACAGTAGAATTAATTTTTGTATTTATTGTATTGAATGTATTTTTGGCTGTGTCAATAATTTATTTTTAATCGCAAAGAGTATTTATTTTCTTTACAGTGTGGGAGGCTCAGACCGCAGAGCAGCAAACACAATAACAGCGCGGGGCCTGTGACGAATGAGAAGGGTAAATATTGTGTATGTCTGAGAGCTGCTGAGGCGAGGCAGTAGCCCAGAGATGTGCTGAAGGAGGAGAGGGACACGCACACTACAACACACATGAATTTGGTTTAATATGTAGCTTCTCCACATGGGAAGTGAAGCAGAACCCTCGCTGTTCTCCCACCAGAAGGCTCAGAGGATACCGTGTATGTGTATGCGTGTGTGTGTGTGCGCCTAGAGTTGACTCTATTATTCAGTCGCTTCATATTCTTCAAATTGCTCCAGGAGGGAAAATACGCAAAGGGCCCAGGAGGATGGCGAGAGCTGGCGTTGTGATTATTATTGTTGTTGTTATTAAACATCAGAGGAAGTGGAAGCGGAAAATAATTTCAAAACTATAACCGTATATAGGTTGGTAGTCTTGTCTTGATTGCATACCCAAACAGTGCGCTACATCATTTCTCGTCGCAAAGAGATTTGTGGCCGATGACTTTGGCTGTGTCAAGTATGCTAATATTTCTGATGTGCAACATTATGAGATTTGGTGGTGGCAATTTGGGGTAGTTTGGCATCCACATTTGTTTCTTTTATCATTTTTAATACCTAAAAACTTTTATAATTGCAGTCAGATGAATAAGATTAATCAATGTTCATCAAATTAGAGTACAAAGAAGACTTATGATATCTTAGATAATAGAGTTAAGTCCAGATGATACAGAAAGTGGCACACATATATATTTAACGTACTTAAATGGTCTTTTTGGGTGTGGTTTAGTATTCACAGCCATTAGTGTGCTCGGACAGGGCTGCCCTCATCTTCCACTCCAGCTCCACTTACATCTCGGCCACAATGTCAAACTCAGGTAAAGTTTAAACTTCTACCACTTCAACATGCGGGTGCCTTTCAAAGAGCTTAATTAAACCAATTACCCAACCAGAGCTGTGCTAGATAGGCAGAGTGATTAAAGTTTTCGTCCTTCTGATGGTGTATTATCAAACTCCCATAATTTTCTCTCTAATTTAGAATTAATTGGAAATAATGTGTACGGTGCACTGGGCACATAGTGTGGCCCTCTAATCTATGGCCTTTGTAAGTGGATGAGATAAAGCTAACCTTTCCCCCCTTTATACAGGTTCAAGTTAATTAAATCTCCTTTTAATTGTATATAATTGTAATACAAAAACACACATTACCTCCGTTAATACATCTCCTCCAGCCTGAGCTAAAAAAAAAAAAAAAGCTAATAGAGGGATTGAATCAAGAAAAAGGAGAGAGAAGGGAAAAAAGTAGTCATTTTTTCCCCCTTCTTCATTTTCTGAGAGAAGTGAAGTGTCAGCGAATTCGGGGTGGCGAGGGCAAAATTAATTATTTCAGCTTGATAAAGCTTTTCATCTCTCTGACTCCTTGCACTGAAAAAGCCAATTAATGATGTCAAACATGCTCTCCCTCTCCGGGGACAGCCTCCGCTCTGATGAGTGTGTTTACTGCAATGGGACAGACTGGGTGAGCTCTATATATATAAATATATATATATAATATATATGTGTGTGTGTGCACTACGTCCATGCCCGCCACAGGACCTTCCTTCCTAATCAGGGCCCACCTGTCAGGCCTCTGCCTCATTATCTATGTACAGAGAGGCCATTTTGTCAGGGCAGCCTCCTCAGCAGCCGGCAGCCTTCTGCCCGCCAGCGAGGATGTATGGCACTGTCCTCCGCGAGATAATTCACTTAATTATGGGGCGGAAGTGGCTGGGAGCAGGAATAGGTCAACACAAACTGACGCTTAGCTCATACGGTTTCAACCAGACAAGAGCACACAAATTTCTCCCATCCGAAGAAAAGGTTAGCTCACTAATTAACTGAGCGTCCTGCGCTCGTCTTCAACTGCAGGGTGAGAGGTCAGCTGGAGAAGGACTGAGCACTAAAACGTACTTAAATGCATGATTACACGTACTGCTTGAACCTCGGAGTTAGGAACGTTATTCTCATTTTCTGCTATTATGCACCTTATTACTGGGATGAACTGAACCCTCCAGAAGGAAGCTTAAAGTTAAATGTGCTGTTCTTGAAAACAGAGTGAGATGATTTAATTGTCGCGTTGGGATGTATATGTAGTTTGTTCTCTTGTTATAAAGAGAACTACACTCCCAGAATAATTAAGTTTAATTAGTTTGCATTTCAATTAGTGGTAAGTTGTCATTTCTTCAGTGGTTACTTTTATTTTTTTAATCAGTGAATAGTCTCGTCCATCAGATTAGAGCAATGAAGATACCAAGAATAAAGCCTGCAGCTGATAAACAAAGACGCCACATCAGTGTTTCCCACTGCTTCTTGGAGAGTTTTCCCTCTTGGAAAGTTCACTCTGGTTTTTGGCTCACGTTATTTTTGAATATGTTACCTTCCTGTGAGAGATTCATCTTTTTATTTCCTTTTTCTTTTTCTTCTGCTGATGAATTTCTGCAGTCCAGCCACAGTAGCTGTCCACGCTAACTATCTTCATCTTTTGCTTCTCACAATACAACCACGACCGCGCATGAAAAATTACGGCCGCTGTATCTGTTTTTTGGTATCTAATAGTTTCTCTCTGGAAAAGCGATCCTTCGTAGATAGATAGACCACAATAACATAGAAAAATAAAGCCAGTAGGCAGCAGAAAGTGTTGGCCGTGTGTAGAGTCACCATGTTGAGCTGTGATTCTTTCGTTCCTGTTTATCTACTTATTAATGACGTGTGTGTTTACTATGATCCGCCATGTGTTCAGACAGATCATCAGCAGGACAGATCGCTGTAACATGTGACGCATGCAGAAGTGCGTGTGTGTGTGTGTGTGTGCATGTTTTTGGATAAAGATGTGTGTGTGTGTGCGTGCTGTTGGACAGGGTGAGAGTGAAATATGGACTTGGACGAGGAGATGAGGGTGCTGGCGCTGATCGCTGACAGCGCGATCAAGATGTACTTGACTGCTGTGTGTGTGTGTGTGGAGGTTTTGGATGTGTGTCCTGGCGTCTAAATATCTTCTGCACCGGCACCCCATGACGCTTTCCCCGCCGCCACCACCCCCTCCACCGAACTTCATCCATTCTGGAGGACGAGGGTGATTTAAAATCGCATCCCGCGAATGCAACACACAGAGACACAAACACACATTATCATGCACAAAAAGACAGAGATACACACACGCGCACACACACTTATGGGAACCATGTGGGACAGACTGTCTCTGACATTACAACCATCATCTCACTCACTCTACGACCCACATCTCCGTCGTTAAACCTTCATTTGTGTGTGTGTGTGTGTGTGTGTGTGTGTGTGTGTGAGGCCATCTTTTGTCAAAACCCTGCTTGTCAGGCTCCTCCAAGCATACTGATAGAATTAATGCCTCCTCGTTTAGGGGAATGAGGTCCTCTCTCTCTGCATCTCTCCCTCTTTGGAAACTGATTTAGTCATCAGTCAACTGTATGGAGTTTACTCTACACATGTGTGGGCATGTGTCTGTTTGCATTTGAGACATGTAAGTTATGTTGTCTGTCTGGGATGCTATATTTTTTTCTTAAATTCCTAAAGGAAGCGGAACCAGACGCAGGTAAAAATATCTTTTGGACACTGGATGAAGTATTTGACCTCGTTTAGGTGTGGCTGATTTGTCAGGCGCGAAAGGATCCACTTTCCGTCTTGTTTATCACCCTCCACTCTTGTAAAAAATATTAATAACTTCTAAACTGCCATGTGGATAAAGTTTGAAGTGGCAGTGCCTGGTAGACATCCAAATGCTTCTTTTATCTTCTTCATCAGTTAATGCAGTGCTAATGAAGAACTGAAAGATTTATTATGTGGCCTGTAAAGTCATTATTTTTAAGATTTCCATGCAATCAAAGCCCCTTTTATTTACGGTCAGCATGTTTTCAGCATTAGCAATTCATCGTGTTTACATTCAGTCATTAATTTTCTATATAGCTCTTGGAATTGCCCGACAGTCACACCACACGCATGAGGGATCAACAGAAAATGAAGCGTGGATGTGAGCTTGACAGGCGTTCTACTGACAGGTGTTTCCATTATTCTGTCCACCGCGTTAACATCAACGAGGGCAGGCTAAATCACAAAAACATCTGTCACTGTGATGCAGGACAATTCAACAGCTCCCACTGAACCGCAACGTCTAAAACGACCATACAGTTGCATCAACACCTCTTAAACTGTTTTAATATAACTGTCGTGAAGGGAGCGTTTATATAAAGGATTGTCGCGTTTTAGCTATGTGTACATGATAAACTGACAACTTCATTATTTAGTGGTGGTTTGCAAAATGTTCCAGTCAGATAAGATCTTAATCTGAGTGCGCTTTTGCAAAACTTTGTAGCCTTAGCCTCGTGTAGTTCATACACGAACCATTTTTTTCACACATGTAATAATCAGTGTGCAGGTTATCCACCATAACAAGATGCAATTCCTCATCTATTTTTAATTTTACTGTGAGGGGGGTTTTCCACAGGCTGCAATCGAGTCATTTTATTTTATTATGCAGACATGTCTGAGTGTCACGGTGTAGAGTGCCTGGTGACATTTAACACTTTACAGTACCACCGGCCTGCATATGCCATCAGTCAGCATCACGCACATTCATACATCCAGTTATGTGTGCCTGCATGCCAAAGTATCCACCTTAACAAGTCATTTAATTTAAGTTAATACCGGTCGGAATTTGAAACTTGATGAGTTCCTCGACCCCGCAGTCCCTCAGCGGCAATATTTTACATGAGCTGTCTCAATGCTCCACCAAGCCCTCACAATTAATTTGAGAATGATGAGGTTAAATATGAAGCCTTCTGTGGAATATTAGTCTTCCAGTAGTATTTTAAGACGGCAATCTGTGGAAGGAGTTCACTTCTTTGTTTGCCTAATATTCCACAAATCTGTGGAAAGTGGTACTTCAGCAGAAGTGGGGGAAAAAAAGGATCACATCTTATAAGAGTTAACAACTTGCTGAGACGGACTCATTTGACAGTGTATCTATGAGTGCAGCAGAAGTGTGTATCATTAGACTACAAGATTTACATTCAGCAATTATTAAAAGTAATAAAGTGAGTTTTCCATTTAAATATATTTCCATTTAAATTTGTACTTTGCTAATTTAATTTTTTTTAGCTATTGTTGTTGGACTCTTTGAATATTAGTTTTTACATGTACAGTAATCTTTAAAATGCTGCTTAAATGCTAATTAGTCAATAGTTATATTGGAGGATTATGATATTTATGTGAAAGGGGCTATTATGCATAATGAGTGATTTGGACTTAATACTTTTAACTGAGAATACTGAAGGTCTTTTACTTGATGCACAGCTTTTGTGGGTGTTTTTATGTTGCAGTATAGAGTTCCTCCTTTCTTTAAGTCACAGCCTGCCACCTGTTGATTAACTAGCACAACATTCACTTGTCGGTCTGTTCTGATGAGTATTAATTCTATGTTAAGTAATTGTTAAATGTATAGAAAAGTGCTTCTCTGAATACACATAGAGGTATTTCTTGTTGTTTTGACATGTGTGCCTATTTGAAGCATGTTGTCAGAGAAATGACATGTTTTTTAAGCAACCTAATATGTTAGCTCATGCAAAGTGTCTGAGATGAGCCTTAAATTCCTACGTCAACACAGCCAACATGAAGAAGGACTCTGCAAAAATACCAAATAGATGTTTATCTGCGGTTTGGATGGAGTCAGTGAGAGTTGTCCTGCTGAGCGCCGCCTCTGCTCTTTTCTGCTGCAGCCACGCAGTTTGATCTTTTAACTCTCTGCACTGTGTCATCACACTTCATGAAGCACTCGAATATCTCGCTCTTTTCTTTAAAAAGAGTAAAAAGCTGTTCGCTGGTACACCCCAAATGACAGATCCCCGCTTAATAAATCTCAGAGCGACACACTGATCCACTGTTGATAGACATTGCTCTCTTTATTCCTTGTTGTGTCGCTCTTCCTCCTGGTTTCAATTGAGTGTTCGGTCTTATGCCACGATGAGAGAAAGTCACATTTTGCCAGTACGAGAGGTGGCAAAATGAATTATATTCACTATAAGAGGAGATTTTCCAAAAGATTAGTATTCTTTTAGTGCTCCTGTTTATTTTTCCCAGTTTGTGAGAGTTATAATCCTCATTTTGCCACAAAAGTGGGAACATATTAGGACATTGGCAATTTTATTATCAAATTAAGTAAATCAATTCCTGCTCAGCTGCTCGATTATGTTTTTTTGTCCTTCTCTGTCTCTCATTCGCCGTCCCTCTTTTCATCTTTTCATCACTTCTTTTTTCTCCACTGCCTCACAAAGCCACAGATCATCAAAGTCCTGAGTGCGTCGCGCTGATCACTGGCATGTTTGACATAATGTGTCAAAACAGGCCGCACTGTCTTATTTGAGGCTGTGACATTTTCTTTCTCTTTTTCATCTCCCCCCTCCCTCGCTCTCTTCCCCCTGTCCACAGCATCTTTTCTGTGTAATTCCGCTGTGCCAAATTCCTCCATGAATGTCCGGAGGCATTTTCCTCTTACGAATGACAGATGCAAACAGCCCTTGTGAGATGGGTGGCTCATCTCCCTTGACAGATTTCCCGCTTGTGTCCTCATTTGAACCTCAAAGTCGTCTGTGTTTTGAGATCCACACTTGTTTTTGTTTCCAACTGAGGCTACGCTCAGGCGGACAACATTAACCCATCTCATCAGCAGAAATGATGTCATCCCGACAAAGCATAGGAACAGGTTACCAACATCTGGATACATCAATATATGCTATTTTAGTTAAATGACTAAAAAGTACATAAAGCTGTACACTTTTACTTTAACTTCCAATACGTTGGTAAATATAAGGTTGAAGTTTTTTTCAGATTTTTTTTCACAATAAAGACTCTTTTCTATTGTTGCCATTGATAAAAAACACACGCTCTTATAGATGCATGCCAGATTAGATACTTGAGGTACTATTACATGAGTTTATACAGTAATATTGCAATATATGAGTGAGTCTCAGCCGAGGAGCTAGCTAGAAAGACTAGTACCCCTCAACAAATTTAAATAGCCAATAACTAAATTACAAAGTTAAAAAAAATCAGATAGAAAAGTATAATATATATATATATATATATATTCATTGTCAATGTATTGAAGTTCAAGGAAAAGTATAAAGCTCTGGATACACTCCATTTGTAATTATTTAACCAACAGTGTTACTTTTTATCATATCCAGCCATGACTTGTCCGATAATTGTTTACTACATTCAGTCAGTTTTGGGACTGTGTATAAATTACCCAGCCTGACTGGTAAATTCAACCTATCTTCACTAATGAGCGTGGTGGTCCGTTTGAAGTGACAAAACTGAAATAAAAACTGTCATCCGGGCAGCTTAAACATGACAGATTTACGCTAAATGCACTGCAATTTTAAGCAGATTAACAGCGGAACTAAATCTTTAGCAGGCTTTTCTTTGTTTTGACTGATTTTTATGTCTTTGGTTTGGTAATGATGATTGTGATACTTTTTTTATGGTGAATGCGACCAAACAAAATACTATATTTGCATTTGCATCTGCAGGTTTTTGTACATGCATCCTAATGTGCAATGCAGTTATTATTTCTTCATTGTTAATTTCTCATCGTAGACAAAGAGAGGGACGGGTCCCAGGAGGAGATGAAGAAGAGGAGTAAAGTGGGAGGAGAAGAAGAAGAGGGGGTGGGTTGGTGGCAGTTGAAACCTCAGTAGTGTCATAACTGCCAATTTGTGGCCAGTTTGAGATGTTGACATCTGCATTCTTTCACGTTCACTATGACTGTCGGCGCAGAGCCCAGAGACCAGCTTTAGATTGCTTTATTTATCTCAACGCTCCTGCGGTTAAAAGGATGCTCCATCCTAGACAGTGTGCATAAACATATCTGTGTGTGTTTGTGACCCAAAAAGGGTACAAAAAAGGGGACAGTTCTAAAAGTCTTAGAAATCATCATATATAAGACTTTCTTCAGGAGACGGGATTGTGAGTTGAGTGTTTTTAACCTATTAAAGTGGAATTATGTGCTTTTATAGGTGCTTAGAATTAATGTTCACTCATGTAACATTCACCCACAAACTTTTTCATCTGACAACTGTGCTATACTGTCAAAAAAAAAGTTGTTTTTAGAGTTACTAATATAGAAGATCAATAGACAGATGCTAAAAACATGTCAGTCTAATGAAAGTCATCCACCGAGGTGACTGACAGTAACTTCCCTTGTATTTTCCTGTGTGGCTCATGAGCTGCACACCTGTTGAGCCTAAAGAGAAAGAAGAATACAGATAAAGATAATTAGATATTTAAGTTGGAAAATCTTTCTGACTCTACTGGCTTTTTATCTGAAAGTGATGTTTATGTTCCCCAAAATAGGACACTGTGATTGGCCCAGACTTTGATATTAATTGATTTCTGTTGGCCTAAAAGTAGTCTCTCAAGAATAGAGGAATTAGGGGCAAGTCTAATTTACTGTCGGGGCAGGATGAAACCAATGTCATTTAGTTCTTTGTGGAAAGACTGATCTGACAAAGTGGTCGTATCTCCTCTGCAGGTCTTTGTACATATATCCTAATGTGCGCCGAGTCAAAGTATCTTCATACATCAACATCATCAAGTGGATCCATTTTCATAACTTCATAGGAAATGTCTTCTTTGATTTGTCTGTCTTCTCCAAGAGTCAAAAACTGCAGCAAAGCGCGACCTGTGTACAGTATACATTTTATTATCTCCAACAGCCGTTAAGGCTGACATCAGCATTGCTCAAACTGCTCTCAAATTTCCTGAAATGCCCGTTTCAGATTCCTGTCCCTCTCCGTGGGGGCACTGCTGTCCTCTTCCAGCTACTGTCTGGTTCTCATGAGCTATGAAACAGGATCGTGGCCAGACAACACGATTAACAATGCTTTTGATATACGACGTTTCCTGTTCAGACACATGACATGTCCATTCTGGGGGAAATTATGACCCAAAGTTCGCAGTCTCAAGGAGCCATTCTTTAACAGTGTTTAGTATCTATGGACCTTTAATCTAAACAAAAGTACGTAGATCCATTTTGCCTCCCCTTCACATGCACAGAAATGGCAAAACACTTGGTAAAGCCTGCTGTTGAATAATTGTTAGCCAGGTTGCAAGTAGACCTTTAAGTTAATTTATTGTTTTACTTTTAATACAATAGACAAATTTCTCTCATGACTTCTTGGATTGAAGCTGCTAATAGCATCACAAATTGCAACTCAGTTCACAGAAGATCTTGTGTTGATGATATGACAGCACAAACACACCCATAAAGTTTGAAACTGAGCACAATTTACCGATGTTTTGCCTCCGATTGCCATCATCCATGTGGTAATTATTGACCGTTATATACTCTGGTGAGTCGGTCCATCATTGTTTGACAGGTTGAGGCTGAGGTTCAGGCCATTTTGAATATTGCAATTCCCTATAACTTTTTCCTCTTTGATACCTTGACCTGGCTACTGTCACTGCTGCCAGCATCACTGGAGATGAGTTACCTCTCTGATGATGCTAATCCTTTTCCCTCTAACTGCACATGGCTGTGAGTGCTTGTGTTTGTGAAATGTTTTTTGCAGTAAGGCTCCTTTTGTCAAATGTGTGCATATTGCCTCATTTAAATATGTGCATCAGAGCACCAAGATGCTATCTGCTTGGCAGAGCAGTTAAGGATGTATTTCACCCTTTGTGGAAGCTTTTTACATGGTTCATTTTTGTGTTATTTGCACAGGATTAGTGGTGGAAAAATCTGCACAATCCTCTTGTGAATTTTCTGGAGTGTCGTTCATCCAGACAACTTCACACTCTACACTGCGCTTCCTTTTCCTCGGGCGCTCAGCAATACACCTGCTAAGTGTGAAGTTCATGTGAGGAACGGACGGCGAGATGATTGAAGAGACTTCTAGTTAGGCTTTATAGTTAAATGCTCTTTGTGCAACACGTTTTAAAAAAGAAAAAACATGTTTTTTTATGTGCTGCTATGTGTGCAATCTGTGCCGACTTTTAAAGAAACCATTTTAAAATTTGCTATGAGTTTCTAAATGTTTGACATCTCTAGAGGGATCCTGATGTGCCAAAAACATTTGAGTATGGGAAAGTTTTGTGGCAAAAGTTCCCCATTCAGGCCTGTTCACACAAGTAGAGTCTTTGTAAAATGCACTCGGCTCTCGGTTTCCCCTCTAAGATCACCACTGTCGACACAGTTTGCTTTTGTTCTTCAGTGCCGGACTAAATGGGAAAGGTTCTGGTATAGATACTTAACCAAATCTGGTGATGTCACTGAATTCATTTGTCACTGTATCGCAGAAATGAATCATTTTGAAATGGCATTGACAAAAGCTTCAACAACATTGTCACTGAACACAATCCAGAGTTTTAAACATCTGTCTGCTGTTGTGCCTCGGTGTCTTGCTCAACGACACCTCAGCAGGGTTTATGGGGCTTGAACCCGCACTCTCCGGGTGAATGACAGCCCCTTTGACCGCGGAGCCATCCTGCCATCTTTCTCTCCACTATTTTGGGATGGTCTGCCAGTAACCCGCACAGTGATTGCAGGCTGCTGCATTTGATGACCCGAAGAATGTAAAGCGATACGCATCTTCATATCACAACCAGATTCAAGAGCAGATTTAAAGAGTGCACTTGCGTTCGGTACACATCTTGTCTCTTGCTATTTGTATGCGTGTCAGTCATTCAGTCGGCCGGTCTCCCCCGTCTCTGCGTCTCTCTCTAAAGTATGAGAGTGATTACGGCGAGCTGACAATCAGGTCCAGGCCTGTATCTTCGTCCTTTATCTTCTCAGGAAAGTCTCTGTGCGTGCATCTCGCTGCGTCAGCTCCCATTACTGTGATTTCCTTTCATTTGGCCTTCCGCTCGGTCCACCACACACACACACACACACACACACAGATGCACAAAGATGCAAACACACCGCACACAAGTGCACGCGGAAATACAGAGATGCACACTCACCCACCCACACCATTCCAGGAGCTTCCAAATGAGAGGGACAGTGCTGATGCCACAGGCCACAGGCCACCCAGCACTGCAAATGAATACTCTGCAGCACATCGCACTTCATCTGTCTGTCCTCTCTGAGACCAGCAAGCTTCTGGTTTTATGTGTGTGTGTGTGCTGCTGCTGTGGGTTGACTGCGAATGCGTTGCACATACTTCTTATCAGCAACTGCTTAAATAGCACGCAGAGATTCCTGTTCGAGATGTGACTGCGATCTGGTGTGTGTGAAACCATGAGGAGGCTGCGACCTTCCTCAAATTAACAAATGAAACTCTTTTTTTTTTTTTTATTAAGTCATCTCGTTGTGATCTCTTCTCCTTTATAGCAGCTTTCTGCTTCCCAGGCCACAACTTTACTATTCTGGTTTAATCTCTGAGTTCTCATCAACTTTGGTTGACATAAACCCACTTTTGAGCTTCTCAGTAAAGTTAGAGACCAGCTGGTGAACATAATAGAGCATCAAGCAGATAAAGCGGAGTTGGTGGAGACCAAACAGGAGCCAAAAGAAGAGTAAATATTGGACTCACATTTTTTTTGCTTATATTAAAAAGAAAAAAAACAAATTGCAAAAAAAAGCCATATTAGTTTAAAAGATGTGTGTTGTGTTTATAGCTTGTTTCACCCGCTGCAAAAAGTAAATGTAAATATATGTTTTGTGCAAACAGTTGACATGACACAGCTTTTTGTGGCGTTTCAGCAACTTTCCCAGCTGGCAGCTCCACTCTGTGTAATTACTGCAGACAAACGGGTCCACGGTTGTGACGACTAGTAGCTTTTATCTGCTGTTAGTGGTAGTGTTTCTCAAAATTAAGACCACATTTCACATAGACTCCCCCGCGCCCCTTCTCCTGTTGCAAAGAGGATGTTGCTAATTGTTCTGTTGCTACATGTGTTTGTGTACTGTTTAACTTCACCGAAGAGGACAGCCTTTTTCCCTCTGGACATCTCAAGCTTAAAGAACTACGCCCCCTTCATGTTTTATTCTCGTCCAAGATGTTTGATCCTTTGGCCCCAAATTTGCCATTAACGACGGAAACAGGTACCAGAAATTAGAGTGTCAGTGGTGGTTTCTCTGTATCGTCGTCCCGCAAACCACTTCTTGAACTCTCCTTAGCCTTCATTCTTCTTTCCTGTCTTAAATATCTGCTGTAATTTAGCCCTGAGAGCTACAGGCTGGATGTCAGGGCACAAAAGGGAAAAAAATAAAATAGAAATAATAAAAGCAGCAGAAACAACCCAAGAATGTCATCCAGCCCAGCCAGTCAGCGAAGCCAGGGCAGGCGAAGTGCAGAAGGGCCACAAGTCTTTGAAGTCCTCCTTGACAGTTGTGGACCCTGGACGCTCCCTGGCACAGCGCAGCGAAACCTGATCACGTTTCATTACTGTGATGGGAAAATCAGACAAAACGGTTCACTTGAGGTTTATTTTAGTGCTGCTAACCTCTTGTCAAAGCACAGGGAACTTCACAATAGAGTGCTGGCTCACGCACACACACACACACACACACACACACACACACACACACACACAGACACACACACACACACACACACTTCTGAATAGCACGTAGAGTTCACTTTAGATTAAGCAACAAAGAACACATTCATCTTTTTAGGGCTGGCCAGTAGTTTGATGTGTTCCGGTCTGTTTTGTGTTTTGTATTATTGTGCTGTGTCCTGTATAGCACACACACACAGGCACACACATGTGCCCTCCTAACATCTGTAGTGCTTGATTACATTAGTTTTGTGTTTGACTTAAATCAGAAACTTGTGCACTTAAAGGTTGGCATGTCTTACGGACATGTCCTTTACTCGCTAGATTAATTCTCTCGGCCTCTATCTGCAGTTTATAATTCTGTAAAATGCAATTGAAAACTGGATTTTGTGTCTGTCACAGAGAAAAACTCTTATTCATGCTGTTGTTTTTTGTGTCCTCTGAGCAAATGTTAAATATATTTATGCCACCAATTACTGGAAGACCTCTCATTGGTCATACAAGAAGAGAAGAATTTAGTCATGTTGGTTGAGATGTTAGCTCCTAATACTAAAAACATACTGATGGGACAAGGTGTGTTTAAACAGCTATTCTTTTTTCTGCCATGCACGCTAATTTTTGCATCTACTCACCGTAAAGCATAATTTTCTACAGATTCTCTCCCTGCTTTGGCATATCTACCATACTTCCTCTTTTTCTCTTTATTATCTGTTAAACAAAACGCCTGAATGGGTCCCGACATCAAGCCTTACTGTCACAATGTAGTGTATCAGACTTTTAAATCTAGATTGGGGGTCTGAAAGAAAAAAAAATCTTCCTCCATGTTGGCATCCCCGCGAAAAAAGCAGCTCTGTTGTCAGGTGATTGCACGTCTTCTCTTTTTCTTCACACTGGGTGTGTGTGAAGTGTGTGTGCAGTGTGCTTCAGAAGAGCCACACACTGAATCAGGGGTGTGTGACGGTGAGCGAGGAGGAGGCGGTAAAGCTGAAAGGACAGGCGCCGCCGCTGTGACTGACAGGATACAAGGCCCTATTAGATGTTACATATAAAATGCCTTGTCCAATCAAAGTGTCACTCACAGTCTGAGGGGAGGGTCAGAGAGGGATGCGATGTCATTTTTTTCCCCCTTGATTGACAGGTAACAAGCTCCTATTAGCTCCTCCATCACTCACACCGCCGCCGCCGCTGTTTGTTGCTCTCAGGTTGTATTTTGTTGTTGTCTGCTGCAGCCACTAAGAAAAAAAAAACACTTCATCACTGGATGTTTTTTTTCATTTCATGCTTCATGGCTGAAACAAACAAAAAGAAAAAGGATTTGTGTGACTGTTTCTTTTATTCCGCGAAAGGGAAATTGTGCAAAACAGCTGTTAAAGCCCACTTGAATGGCTTCCTTTAGGATGTAATGAGATGCTGAGAGTGCGGCTAATCTCTATTCTTCCGCCTAAGTCCGCTGTTTAACCAGGGACATGAATATATGGTGGGTAAATGGCTTTTCCCTCTGCCCTGGAAGCAATCTGTTCACTTCAAAGGTTAAGGACGGGGGGGTGGGGGTGCAGCGTTTAACTTAACCCTCCCTCCCCGCTAAGTCCCTGTCTTCATTTCATTTTCTCTTTTTCCTTCTGCCTCTATTCTCTTCTCATTTGGGCCTCTTCCTTTTCAGAATTACATCAAAAGCTTTTTTTTTCCTGTCTCTTTTCCCTCACTGCTGTAACATCTTTCTGTCCCCAAAGAAACTCGTATAAAAACCATGAAACACATGAAAAAAAAACATTTCCAAGACTTAAGTCCGAATTGTTTTGCATTCATTCACTTATTAATTGAGACAAATTAACATCAAAATGGACAGTTATGTGTTTTCTGTCTCCCTCAGTATTTTTCCACCCACTCTTCCTCCCTGTCATCCTCTTGTTCTCCCTCTTCAGTCCCTCTCCTCCAGCCTCCTCTGCCTTTTGAAGAAAAAAGCAGTGGTGTTGGTTACAAACCCTGGGAATCCAGGTAAAGCACAGAGAGGCTTAACCGGCTAAAGTCAAAAAGGGCCAGAGAGGAGGGAGGGCGTCTTTTTAACATGAAGGCAAAGTAGTGGATCAGAAAGGCGCTGCTCGGACAAAAAAAGGATAATCCGTGAAATCTGTCCAGGTCAAGGGTCAACTTCCAGCCAGCCATGTGCGTCTAGGCATGTGTGTGTGTGTGTGTGTGTGTGGAGATTAATTTAAGGAGGCCATGGAGGAAATGAGGGGAGAGTTAAAGGGGGTGTTTATCCTCTTTAAACTCACTTCACTGCCAACACACCGGGGAGCCCCGAGTGAGGAAATAGAGAGGGGGGGGGGGCTCTGTGGTCTGACTCTCCAACACACACACACTCATACAATGCATATGCTAATCATTGTGAATTTTAATTAAGTTTCACCCGTTTTTGCAATCAAACGGAAAACGCATACAGTAATTGTCCCTCTTTACATAGCAGCTGCTCAATATAGATGTTTTCATTAAAAGGTGGCGTCGAGTGTGTTTTTGCGCGGCTGTATGCACGGTACGCTTGTTCACGTCTGATCAGCTGATAAAGACCTTGGATCATCTGCACAACGCGTAAACACATCAGCAGCCATACGTAACAGACACAAGCACTTACGTGTCTGTGCGTAGTTTTTCTGCTGAGAAATGAATTGGGGGGGTGAAGTGGCTCTGCAGACAAACATGCAAATAACAAATAATTCAAATGATCCCATGCTCAGTCTTAAAATCCTGATCTTCTTAGAAAAAGTGAAACAAATCCCAACCCAGGGCTCTTTGCTGCATATCATCCCTTCTCCCTGTGACTGGCGACCAGTCCAGGGTGCACCCCGCCTTTCGCCCACTGACAGCTGGGAAAGGCTCCAGCACCCCCCACGACCCTGTGAGACAGGATAAGAGGTACACAACATGGATGGATGGAACTTTTTTCAAGCTTCCAACTACACGCTCATGCTCTTTTTCATAGGCTGCAAAAAATACAATTACATCAGTATGGAGACCCAAAGCTATTATTAAAAAAAGAAAAAACATCATGAAATGAAACTAAACTAAATATGTTTAGTCCTAAAATGATTTGCCTAAAATGATCTTGAGTTGTGATGTTACTTCTTGTTGTTGTGGTTATTCTTTGCAGTAATGGAATAATACAGAAAACATTTCAGTGCATTTAATTCTAGCAACTGTCATCAAAATGTCCTTTTTCTGAAATCTGTTTTCATTTTACAATGGCCTTTTTATGCAGCTGTGTTACTGACCAGTTACAGAAATGGCTCTGCCCCGTTTGTCTTTATTGACACATTAAGATTTGATATAGGAAAAATTTAACAAAACAAAATTTAGATTCTGTCTGTTTTCATTCCCCTGATATAGGATTTCACATTTAGCCATTGTCCCATTTTATTTCATTGAATATATTTACTACACATATTTTTATTATATTATTGTTGATTAGTGCTCCTGCAGTTTGTCCTTGTCATTGTTGTGTATGTGATGAAGGCTAAAATGATTTTCCACTTTGCAGAAAATTAGTTGACATAGTAATTTATTTATATTATGCATATTTATAATATGCATTTAATGTTGAACTCCATAAATTCAAGGTGAAAAGATTTATCTCCAAAAAAATTAACGTACAAATTAGCAGCAGTTCTACTACTAATGAATTATTTGAGATTTGTAAAATACTCGTTCTGACTCGCCAATAGGCCAATCAATCAATGAATCTCTATGTAATATAATATATATAAATGAATGAGACTGTGAGTGAAGTCTGCGGCCCATAAACAGTTTCGTTACTGCGCGTTTCCCCCCGCGTCACGGTTACATCTCAAGACGGCAGGTTCCACTTCGCCCTGTAAGAGTTTATCTGGCCGCTGCAGGTGCCTCAGGCCTGAAGAAATAAAGAAGGTCAAGGGTCAAATGTCAAGGGTTTAGGGGCTGTAAATGCTCCCACTGGGCCTGACACCTGTCACACATGTGGGAGGTAGGATAAGCTGTCAGCCTGCGTGTGTGTGTGTGTGTGTGAAGATGAACACCAGCAGCACTTCAGTGGGAAACAGGGGAAAAAACGAAGGAAGGCATGTGTAGAATGTAAGGGGTTTAAAATCACTTTAGACCGTGTCAAGTGTGTGCGAGTGTGTGTTTATGTGTGCATGTGTGTGTGTGTGTGTGCTTGTGTTTTCAGACAGACAGAGGCTCAAAACACCTTGCGCGCTGCACCTGTATGTAGGGCTCAAGTTACCTTGTATGGGCGTTTGGGGAGAAGATCAGAATGTGTGTTTTGCCCACACACACACACACACACACACACACACACACACACACACACACACACACACACACACACACACACACACAC